>JASKDV010029982.1:0-16283 GCA_032466395.1 Aegires albopunctatus | reverse complement strand
CCCGCCCCAAGGCTATGAAATACTGGCTCTGTTGTGAATTGAATATTGTGAAATTAAATTAGTAAGTCTCCGGTGTTAAGAATGTAGGCCAACATTGACATTGATATTGTATCAAAGTTTTTCATAGCCTAATAAGTATGCAAATTGAAAAAAGCAACAACATTGTTTTATTTCATTTTTACATACATGTAGATCGGTATCCGGTTTAAATACTTGATATTAAGCACATATATTTTTATCATTGTAGATATATTATGGATAGATAGTAGTGCGGTGGTGTTTTATATACTAAGCTGTTCTTAAGCTTCTAAGTTTATATTGGTTTGATTATTTAATATTATAATCTACATGTATAGACCTAATTAATGATAGTTACTAACATCTGTGTGCCAAATGTAAAATCGCATAACGCTTTCAAATGACAATTTATTTAATTAATCAGTTTGTTTTTTTGTTTTTAGTCTCTGAAAAAATAAGTCATAGCACGGAATCTGTAAAAGTATGCACTTTACATTGGATTCATGGCAGGCTTTTTTAATATATTTTTTTTATTCAAAACCTATTTCAAGGTAACATGCAGAGACGTGCGATATCCAGAAACGTGATTTCTTGTTTTCACATCTGATAAAAAAAAAAAAAAAAAGGAAAAGGAGAATAGCCTATCTTACTGAATTTGAGATGTAGTAGCATATCTAGGATGAATGGTTATTAATTAGTGTGTTCGCTTTCCAGACCCGCGTGACATTTCAAACTGCTTATTACGTCCGGGGCATTATATTCATTGCAGACTGAAGAATTTCCTGTATGGCATACTCTCTCAGTACCTCTGACCGCAAAAATTTGCTCCCCATAATTATCGACATGATTTTTAAAAACTCTTTTTCAGTGTCAGAAAGTCGATTACAAATGGCCCTATCACTTTTAAACTGTCTTTGTTATTACCCCCTCTTCAAGACGTGAAACGCCAATGCCAGAATGCTATTCATTTTCTTTGTTCTCGTATTATAAAACAGCTATATATTATTTCAACCCCTACATTGAAATAAATGGTTGGCGTGTATGCCAGCTAGGGATTTGTAACCGACCTCTTATCAGGGGCTGTGCATTTATTAATTAATATTTTATGATTTACACATAGTGACTAAATAACTCTCTCCTCCCTTGCCTTTCTGAGCTCAATAGTTGATGGATATTTTATGACATGACATAGTTTGTCATAATACTGCCATCATGTTATTAACGTTATGATGTTGGATTGACAAGCTTGTTCTTATTGGGTTGGATCAAGATCTCTCTTAGACCATCCTTAGCCTATACCTGATTCATGTAATAGCAACTTGAATAATTTTCAAATAAAGATGAAAATATGAATATAAATTTTAATATTTATTTGGAAATGAAAAATGTGTGATGAGTAGAGGATCCTCTTACTACTTTTGTTTAACGTGTTGATAATGATGCTGATGCTAATGATGACGACGACGACGATGATGATGATGACACCGGGTAATGGTGATTACAGTCATGATAATGATTTATTTAATGTTTGAAGAACAAGTATAAAGGATGAATTAAGTCTGTGTCAAACAAAATATGTATAAATTACATGACCAACAACAATAATAACTACATCATCATCATCATCATCATCATCATCATCATTATCATCATCTCCATCATCATTATCATCATCATCATCATCATCATCATCCTCATCATCACTCATGATGATGATGATCATCACCACCACTATCATCAAGAACAACAACAACAACAATTGCGAACAGATTAAAGTTTAAGCAGTCATTACCTGCTGAGAGGCAAATAAAGACTTATTTATATTTGACGAACTAAATACATGAACAGAAATGGATCAAATGTAGAATAGGTGGGTAAGAAACACGATGGTTTTATAGTGTGTGTCACCATAATGTGAAGACTCGCAGAAACTTAACATTAATGATCCTCCTGGCTGGCCATTTCAACCAAGGGCCTTTTCAACTCCTTAGGGAGCATACAGCAGAATAGCTGTTTAATCAGTGCTCTCGTGCTAGCATAAGGACAAGTGCCTCAACATTTAATCTCTCCCCCCATCCCCACCCCCACCCCCCACCCCCTTCCTTTCCCTTTCCAGTCCCCTCGAAATAAAAAATGCGAGTCCTATCTTTCATAAGCCCAATGACTGCTACTTATGCTTAAGGAAGTTATCCATTTTTGTTGAACTATTAAAATTAAGGGGATTTTTTTTTTGGGGGGGAGGGAGGAGGAGCGTATAGCTCAGTGGGTAAGGCTCTCGCCTGCCAAACCAAAGGTCCCTGGTTCAAAATCGTGCAGGCGTATTTGAAATACGAATTTTTGGAATTCCTTATGCATTAATTTGCTAGAATAAAATGAGTGCGAAGTCTTGTCGGAGACGGACTATAATCTAGAAGGTCTCTTTGCTGTTAATACGTCAATCTAGGAAAACATTGATACCACCAATGTAGTGTAAATTGTAAATGAGTAAATTCAATACAACATTAACTGCTGAGATTGAATTAATTATTGATTAGAAACAGGATGATTCCTAGGCTGAACAACAACTTGCTAAGGATTGATTCCATATCTCTCGGGAGCACTAAGCTTGCGATATGAATTATGAATTAGGCGTAGCAAATTGCAAGATAGTCTTTTACATTGTATACTTTTGTACTTGTATACATGCACTTCGTTAATGATTGTAATGGCCTTTCTCTCCAGGCATTTTCATCATGTTGTCTGCATTCGGAAAGTTTCTCATGTCGGTGGATATGTTCCCCGTCTTCTTCTTTGTTCATTTTATATTTTCTTGTCTCATTGTGAGGGAGGACTCCAAAGATCTAGGTTGGTGACCAGATAATCTCTTTCATTCATGTAAAGATAATAATGATTCATATTATGCAAGTAATTTATGAATTAATATATGACTAATTTATGAATTGATATTCCTGTTATGACATCTTTATCATAATTATCATCATCATTAGTATCATCTTCATCTTATAATCATCACCATCATCTCTATCATAATCATCTCATTTAACAGAGATTAATGATACATGTGATATATTCTATCATTATATTTTATTTTATTTAAAAGATTTCTTTTCAATTACTTTGCAAATGAAATAATATACATGTATTTAAAAACTGTTTGTAATCAATGTGACCAATATGTCATTGCTTTAATATGCATTTATAAATTATTTTTGTCCTTTCATAAAGAAGAGGCTACTTGTAACTGCTAATTAATGTCAATGAACATAATAGATTGTGAGCTTTTGAATTTAAAATAGATATAAATGACTGAAGACAAAAAATTGTCAACAGTATGTTTATATTTTTTATATGTCTGATTAGTTCCTTTTTCCTTCATTTCATCTTTAGGAGGTAATTTTAGACATAAGCACCCTATGACTTCATGGATCTGTTCCATAATCGCATCATTTTCTGGTGCTTTTATCGCTGGTTTTCTATTTGGTGACCCTCTGATTGAAGTTTTACAAGAAAACGTTTTGATAGTCTTTTTCACTTTAGTTTGGTAAGTAAAGTTTGTGTTATGAATTTTGTTTGGATTATCAAATTTATTTCAGACTTATTGCATAGATGGTAGATGGTAGATGTATATACTCAGAAGTTAAGAAAATGATTATTTTGTCTCTTTTATCTCATTTAAGACCATGTATTCATTCTCTCCTACCTGGGTCTTGGATACCATTTTTATTATCAAAGAAGAAAAGAAGTCACCATTATATGTCACATTCCCATAGTATAGGCCTATCTAGATGAGAAGTCAGCATTCTATCACTGCAACTTATATCTCTTCTGTGAAAGGAATGATTAAAATGTGATTTTCTTTCTTTTTTCAGGTATCTCTATAATTACTGTCCAGGTGATATTATCTACAAGATTTCTAATTCAGCATTATTCTTAATCCCAGCCTCCGTTATACATGAAGGACTCAGGCTTAGATTTCTCTACCTGGGTGTTTTTGCTGCTGCCAAGGCTTATCCTAAGGCTTATTTTGTTATACTTTTAGGAGGAATTATTAAAGGTAATGTAACCAATTTTGAAAAGGGAGAACTTATATGGTCTTAGTAAACATTATGTAAAGAAATATTATATCATGTAATACGTTATGTATAATTCTTCAGACATTCCTTTTTCAGTTGGCATTAATAATACAGTGGATTCCACATAATTTGAACTCGGACAATTCAAAGTTGCCTCGAAGTCTAGATTTTTTATCTTCTTTGGCTTTGTTAAAAAATCTCTTTGAGTTAAATTATTCCTGGCCTGATTTCTTCGTCTTCTTCAACTGAACTGACACAACTCAACTGGGTTGAGTATTACTGTCAAAACGCCCAAAAAAACAACAACAAAAAACAACAAACAAACAAACAAATTAGAATATAGATTTAAATATTTATTTGCAAATGAAATACTACTTGAAATGAACTACTAATGAGGAATTGCTATCATGAAAATATGTTCATGTATGTGTGAGAGAGAGAGAGTGAATCAATCTTTTGAGCAGATTTTGTTATCCTTATCATCATCATCATCATCATCATCATCATCATCATCATCATCATCATCATCATCATCATCATCATCATCATTTGATGTTAGATAAATATGTCATTGCTGTGTCTATTATGTCCCTTGCTGTGTCTATTATGTCCCTCTTGTTATGCCATGTAATCCAAGTCAAATTTCCTTTTGGATAGTAAAGTTTATCTTATATTATCTTATCTTATCTTTGAAATTGCTTCTTTCGTTCTTTTTTTTTTTTCCAACATATCAGGCAATGGCTATGGATTCATCAGACTTGTTGAACGTTTGATCAGAGGGAAATGGGATCCTAAATCAAATGAACTTCTTGTGATCTCCTAGTAAGTAGTGCGCTTTGGAATTAATCTTTAAATAACCCTCACTTTAGACAGATGAGGGAAAGAAAAAAATCATGATCTGATGAACATCAAGAGACAGCCACTTTCAGAACAGTCTTAACCTATAAGTCTTAACCCCGCTCTTAAGTCGTTAGTGGTATCTCAAGAGAACATGGATTGCACATTTAGGACTCTTCACTATTACTATTAATGGTTGCATATTTATAGGAGCTTTTCTTCTTCAAATAAATTGAATAAAACTCAATCAAATTTAGTATTATTGTCAATATGCCTAAGATTAATGTAATGATAACCTTCATTATTGTAGTACAATAATTACATTAATTATTTACCAAATTATAAATGGGTGTAATTGTGTTCAATTAAGACCACTTAATATTTAAAAAAGCCATAATATCATGTTTAAGCAACGTATTGATAAAATTAAAGCTGTAGCAACAGCTGCATAGGCATTTATTTCTATCAAAGGCCTGTTCATTGTCATATGTTTTCCTTAATATTCATTATTTATCATATATAGCATATATAGCATAACAATTATGAAATTGATGAAAAAAAAAAATTTGTTTTCTCAAAATCATGGAAGTAATGATATATATATTTCATGAAAAATGCAATTTAATTCAAAAATGTGTCTTTTCTTTTTTTTTTTTCCACAGCTTTACCAAGTCTGGTATCCTTGCCAGTGTTGTTTTTCTATTACACCATGTGAATGTGATTACTATTCCCATTGAAAATTTATACGTATTTGTGTTTATTGCGTTTGCAATTGGACGTTTGATTTTTATATTCAATGGCATGAATGATCCTTTTGTGGCTATAGAGGGTCCATTGTGCAAAATTTTATTTGGAGGATGGGAAAAAGAATCTTCAAAGAAAGCAGCAAAAGATTCTACTAAAAAGAATAGTGATAAGAAAAAAAATTAACTTATTTAGATCTACAGCTTATTTTCTATCTTTGTGTATTTGATGACTGTCATCAGAATTGGTTTTGGTTTCTCATTCATATTGATTTGATACATATTTGACCTGACTTGTTTTTTATGTAAAAAAAAGGACATAAATGGACACATCTCTAATCTTCATAGACCTAAATTCAATTTTTAAGGAGAGCCGATAAGCTGAAGCTTTATCTTCATAGATGGTCTCAAAGCTGACAGTATAGTTCATGATATTTTAGTTTCATTAAAGATGTAAAGGAGTCTTCAATTCAAAAAGAAGTGTGGTTAATAAACCCACTAAAGTGATTGATCTCTGAAAAGGAAGATTATACTGAGTTCCATTAAAAACACAACTATTTGTTATACTTCACTTGTAAAAAGTTGTGTCTTTAATGGAACTCAGTATATTATAAGCATATGATGTCTTTTTTCTAGTTTTTGAGGAGAGTGGTTCTGTGCAAACCATATTATTATGGGATAACGAAGAAGATAAAAATTTTGTCGACCAAGAATTGATGTATTATCCAAGTTTTGTTTTTGTAACACATGTTTCATTTCATCCAAAAGATACCAAAATGAGCTTTGGCTCTTTGGCTCTTAAAGGAATTTTCCTTTACCATAAAATTGGCTGGTATGCAGCTTTTGCCTTTGATATGTTAAAAATGAAATATCAACCATATTTCTACAGTAGCAACGTACAGTATGCCTTAATCAGAAATTGTACTTTAAGATTACCTTTATACCCAGTACAATTCAAAGTTGTGCATTTGTTGAAACTTGAAGTAAAATTATATGTACAAATTAAACGAAGATTATGATGTTAAAAGATATTTCATTTCAAATGTATTTATTTATCTACACTATACCATACGTTTCAAACAAATTTATTGTATGTCTCTATGAAATTGAACTTCTAAGAATGGAAGTAAGGGTTTATAGAAAAAGCCACAAAAGTTGCCCTTTTACACCAGTGTTTCTTTTTCTTTCAATGTCAGTGTAATAGTAATAATAAGGATCGAAATAATAATACAAATAATAATCGTGAAAATTATATTTATATTATAAGTCCTCATTCATGTAAGGTTTTTGCATTATCCAGTATTGTATCGAACTGACATCTTCTCAGGGATGTGATTTAACATTGCATTTTTACTTCAAACCATTAAAACCTGGATAAGCTCCGAAACTTCAAATATATTCAGTTTTGTAATATTAATCCAACTACTAACTGAGCTATGTTTGATAGAAGAAGAATCTGTCTGTCCCCAAGTTGATATGTGCAGCCATTTATCAATGCTGGAAATGATTGATCTCATATAATTATAAACCAGTGCGTTGCTTATTATTTCTTAATTTTTTTCATCATATACAATTCATTCATTAAAAGAAAGATAGCAAACTATTCCCTGTATTCATCATGAGGGGAAATTATTCTTTTTGGCATATTCTGGGGAAAGACATTAAAAACTTGGACATCAATGATAGTGTACTGTTGATATATTAGTACATATATCATTAAGAAGTTGGATGACACTTTTTAACAAATTCTTCATTAGAAGAGTGAATGGTATTTGAAAATATGAAAGTGATCCATTCAATGTGTTCACAAAATGTTAACTCTTTTGGTGCTATGTTTTGATTGCATTCTATAAATGTGAGCCAATCTACATGTATAATAGAAAAAATATTGAATTTGTCTCATGAGGTTTTTTTTATAGATATACAATGATCAATTGCTCAACTGCAAATTATTATTATAAGAAAGATGATGCATGTAGAGTGATAAGACAACGAATTATTCAATTTACAATACTAATATTTTTTTCTCATTCAAATTCATAAGTCTAGCAAGATTAGATTTTTCTTACTCTACATTCCAATAAATTTGCAATAAATGTTTAATGCTTTATTTACTCAGATATTGAATACAGAATTGGTTTATATTTTGATGTTATAATACATGTATATAACTGGGATGTTGAATATACTTTAAAAGGGTAATTTCGATAACATGGTGCATCAAATGCAATAAAATTCCTATGATAAATTCACAGCTAAGTCTATATTTATTGAATGTCATTTTGTACTTGTTGAATGTATGACGTTTTTCAGTTTTGTGTTTGACACATTCTGCCCTCATGCGACAAAAGGACGAATACCGGTATATTTCGTCAAATGATATTAGTCCTTTTGTTGTTAGAGGGCTCATACGATTTTGTTGATTGTCATTCATATCATCCTTTATGCTCGTATGTGTTGGTTTATTTAAATGTTCAAAGTAATCAAAGGGGTTCTATTTCCATGAAGTTAAGACATTTTATCAAAAATAAGTACTGAAAAGCCAGAACATTTAGCTCAATAAGCCTTGAGAGTCAAAGAATTTTTATCGTATGCAATGTTATTGCCAGACTAAAGTTGCAGACAGAGGCAGAATGTGGAAGAATTTTCTTTGTGGAAACAAATTTGAGAGGGAAGAGAAAAAAAGATTTGTGTTGCATATCTGATCTGCTGCAAAATGGGAGTACCAGTATTTCACTTTCAACCGCTTCAATTACTTTTGTTAAATCCATTAAGGATCTGGAACAAAGTCAGACCTTGACCAATTGAGTATACAACTATGTTTTTTCTCTGCCTCATTCTTCCTCTTTGTCCCTGATCCTAAGATGGGATTGGTCGTTTTCATCTATATATGCAAATTAAACCATTCAGAAATTTTAAAAATTACGGAGATAAGAAGATATTTTAGTTGAGGTGGGCATACTGCAAAGTTTGAGGTGATATTTTGGGCTTGAATTTGAATCCTGATGGTAGCAACAGTTGCTTGTAGATTTCTGGGCAAGAATTTCTCCACAATATCACTACTATTAGTATTACAATTGACTTTGTCAAACACAATTTTGATGAATGCCTAGTATTAGTACTATTAGCCAAGATGGAGGGAAAGAAGATTTGAAATAAAATGGCATCTTAGGGAACATGTCATTTTAAGAATCCTTGTGCCTCTCAATGAGTCCATGTACTTCTCAATGCTACGGAAACTGAGAAGCTCTAATTAACTTACTAAGCAACAGTAAGTATAGGTACAGACAGTGGGACCACTGTAATTGGGAAATGTCGATTGAATATAAAATCATCCCAATGAGCCAGCTTCCTCAATCACCCACCAACCTAAGGATATCTATTTCCCTCAGATAAGTTGAACATATACTTAACTCATTCAATCTTAAGACAGAGTATACTCAGCTCCTGCGAATATAGCATTCAGCTTTAACTTTAAGACAGAGTATACTTGGTTTTGTGCATGAACCGCATTGTACAGCTCAAAAGCGGTAGTTTCTGAGCCAGGGGCAGGGCTGAAAGAATTAACCTATAATTGTCCTAGTTATCTGGGGACCTTTCCCGTTTGCAGAAGTGTGTTAATTTACAGAGGTAAATTATCATACAGGGAAAATTCTGTTACCTGAGATTTTGTTCCGATTTGCCAAGTTTCCTGATGACAGAGATTAGACTGTATTAGTATTAAAATCAACTTGGTTCTTTCGTAGATTGGTAGAATTCCCCCATACAAAAGGATAATTTATTCCAATATTATTCAAGACTATATTTACTGTTTAACTCACAAAAAAAAGGTTAAAAAGTGACAACACTAAAAAGAAGTCAAGGAGGACTATTGAAGGATTTGGACATGGTTTTATTAGTTCACAAAATTCTCACTCAAATATGCGCACCTAAGGATACTGAATATTATTCCATCTGCAATAGAGATCAGGAATTTTAAATTATCTGAATACAAACAATCTGAATACAATACAAACTAAATTAAAAATACAATGACGGGGACAAATTCCTAAGACGACTCTACTAATCAGTATCTAACAAAGATTCTCTAGCTCTAGGCTTGTTGTATCTATGAAAACAATTAACATTTGCTGAAAAGGAATGAAAACAAAGGTGACATTCTTTGACTTTGTCTTAGAAAAACTGCACTATTTGAGCAGACTATTGCAGGGATAACAGCATTTGCTTTTTTTTTTTTTTTTTTAATGTAATAGGTGTAAATAAAACATGTGTTTGATTAAGTATTCCCAGAAAGAAAAAAAGAAGAAAGAAACGAAATCAGCAATAAAAACTCACCACCTCCCTTTTCCTTAATAAACTGTATGAATAGACCGAGGAAAGGGAGAGATGTGGGAAAAATCAAAATCAATAAACTAATGAAAAAGTTGCTATAGTTCAATATGCCTTTACATTATGATGCATGATAACATTGAATAAATATAAAAACATGTGACAGAGATGTCGAGTTGATGTTCTAAACTTAATTCAAATTCAAGTATTAAGTTTTTGATTACGGTCAGAAATGCACGAAAATCAGTCAACAAGAGAACCAAAAGAATCTATACTATATATAACATCGGAACATACAATTACGAAAATAAATAATACAAAAAAACTGCGTAAATGTCTTATAATAAGGAATTCATAAGGAAGAAAAAAAATGAAAGAAAATCAGGGAGCAATTACTTTCACAACTCTCTTTTTTTTCAAAAACCTGATTATAGTAGGTTAGTTGTGAATGAAGCATTGACATGTCTAGCAGGAATAATTAACATTCATTCATAAAGAAAAATTTGAGACCACTTTAGTTTTCCATTGCATTGATTGTCAGCTGGGCTTAAATTAAGTGTACACATAATAGGAAATGCCATTAGTGAGTAATGTGCCGCAATATTTGAGTTGAAGTTGAACAGCGTTTTTGAAAAAAAAAAACCAACAAAATAAGTCTCGTCATTATGAAATTTGAGTTATAAATTTTTAGCAATAGTCTTGATGGTGGTAATAAGATTAAATTATACAATTTGTAAAAGTTACTTTTTTGATCAATACAACCTATGTTGGGTGTTCCTGAGAGCCAAAATAAAATTACAAAGACAACCATTCAAAAGCGCACAGTCAAAATACAAAGTTATTATTAATAGATCTCTCCAGTTCAAATAATCAATGTTGTAAATATTTCTAAAAAAATACCCTTAATTAAAAAATCAGATGTATGAAATATAAATAATAAATTAATCTACAAGTCAAAATTAGACCTTATATACACAACAATTATTATGAAGTTCAAAATATGAAACGAACAGATAAAAACATAAATGAATGAAGCAAAGAGCCCAAAGAGACATTATCTGCACCACATTTTATGAAGTAAAGGGAAACGCACAACCATCTGAATTAAACCGATCTGTCAATTTCAGATCAAAATCTAAAATATTATATTTATACCTGGTAATTATTTTGCCTTTTCCTGCATTTAAATGAGATTGTTACTTTCCATCATTATGACATCTTAAAGCTGATACATAAATACAGATGAACCCTTCTAACTCATCATTTTGTTTCAAAAATACATGCAGGTAAATGCATTGATAACATTAATTTCTAGAAAAGTCTTTTTGTTGACAAATGAATTTTATACACAAAGAACGTGTGTATCAAATTTCAGTAAAATTTTCCAAAAAGTTATACATAGAGCAATTGAAGAGAAGAATATGTAATAAAACATAGAATAAGCAAGGGAAAGATTGAAAAATATCTTGCCCACAGAATCAATAAAGAAATATGGATACAGTTAAATAATTTTAAAATTCATCTTGAGTAGGGCAATGAATTTGGAAGAGAAAGCTGTAAGCTGAGTTCCATCAAAAAATAAATGTTAACAATTGTATAGGAATACAGGCTTGAAATTTAACCACAAGAGAATATATACTTTACGCAGAGAAAATAACAAGTTCATAAAATCCAGTTTATATATAGTTGAAAATGGCAATCTACCTTTCGCAGGAAACATTAAATATTTAAATACATAAATATTTAAATACATAAATATTTAAATAAATAAATCTAGCGATGAACTTCCTGTACAGAAATATGCTGACAAACAGAAATCAAAAAAGGTTCCAAAGATAAGAATATTATGTTTTCAGATAATCTCTCGAAATGAATGTCGCTGATCAAACGTGAATGATGTGAACATATTATAATCACAATATAAAAGATCATTAATTTATGTCACAACGATCTTTCTCATTTATGTTTGACCCAATACCGCCTAATACTTTGCTGAATCTAATTCTGAATTGATCAAGTTGTAGATTACCTAAGATGGACTTTAATACAACTTGGGAGAAAAGGATTTGATCTGCATGTGTGTGTGTGTGTTTCTCTAGGTCTAGCCTTAAGGTCCAGTTCCATCCCTAAATATTAATAATTCTGATATTGTGTTTGATAGCATCAAATATTGCAGTTAATGACAGTTGGACCTACTCAAGAGATTTTACAGCATTTTTAGGTGAAAGCAGTTGGGTTTTTTGGGTTTCTTTTTTGTTTTTTGTTTTTTTTTGTTTTTTGGTTACTTAGCTATGATTTTTAAAAATTCAAATCTAATTGGCCTTTTAAAGCATTTGCTTCATTCAGTTTGAGAAAGAAGGTTGGGCAAGTAAGGTTTGATCCTTTCTCTTATTTCACAATACATAATAGATACAAAAAGATACATAGTATATCTTCACATTTTAAATGGAAATTTATAAATTGACTAAACCTGTTCTTGAACGTAAGCGCTGGGAAATCTTTAACAAAATATAGCTATGAAGCTTAATCACGATGAAAAAAGGAAATGAAGTTTGATGAGAAGAGGTAAGTTATCACAAAGGCTTCTCAGCCGTTATTCAGTGGTGATTAGGTTTAATGAAGTATGATATATGTTCAATGTGATTGGAATACAGAATGTAAGTAGGATGGCTTACATATTTGTGGGAAATAGCCTAGAAAACCACCAAGGAAATGACAGATGCCTATTTCGAGGGTGGAATGTGGTTAGGTGAAATGAAGGAGGGGCACAGACAGGGGTAAGGGAATCGAAAATACACATCAAATTAAAATATATACTAGGAAAAAAACAGGATTAATTTTTTTAAAAAGAGATATGTGTAAATTGTGAATTCTGTCTTCACAAATGCTTATTTACCTTTTATTGTTTTTGTTCCTATATTAGCTTGCGTAAAGTTTACATTGTTTAAACCATCAAGATATTATGGTTGATCGAAATTTTGATCATATCACGACTAGGAAGAGATTTCCTAACATAAGGTTTCATGCGGATAAAAACTGTTTATCATCAAAGCATCATAAAAATAAAAGGTCTTTGATTAACTTTGTGAATGTTATAAATATTAATGACTATGGCAATGGTAAACCAAATTCTGAAAACATGTGTAAAATGACTGCGTGGTTTCAATAATAAAACATGATAGAATTGCAATACTTTAAGATATGTCAAATAATTTGAAAGAATTATGTTTTTTCGTTTTTAAGTTTTGCCAATTTCAAGGGGTAAATAATTAAATCATTTTGATTCGATGTCTCAAAAGATTAACTTTGATCATATCAGGATACAAATACATCAGCGAAAAAGAAGGAAAATGACCTTTGAATTGGCGCACAGTATAAAATACAAGAATGGATAATTTATGTACTATGCATTGTTCCTTGTAACTTAAATCTATAACAAAAAACATTTGCCATATCTACATATAGCTTTTCATTATTCAAAAAATCTAACAAATTGAGACCTCATTCAAAATCATTGGTCCTACACTACTACATATTCTTTCTTCACTCAGAACAACTACCTTAAAAGTCTTTTGAATTCTATGAAAGTCAACGAACAAAGTTGTTCATTAGGCTGGTGATTTTCATGAGTATTATTCTCTTCACTCTTTCTTCTTGTCCTCCTTTGACTTGACACCATCATTCCTTGGATCTTTGGCTTCCTCCTCCTTGCTGGGTTCTTTTACAGTTGCTTTACGGAGAGCATCCCACATCCCTCCCATAAAAATGGCACAGAAGAGATTCTCGAAGGGCTTGAAAGGATCGTGAATGCCGAGAATAATGGATGAAACCTTGAAGTAGATGAAGAAAATCACTACGCCAAAATAGATGAGAGGATGAGGAACAGCTATGTAGTTGAGACGCTCACACAGGAAAACAGTTGATGCTACAATACATGCTTTCAGTGTGCTGAAAAAATGGGTAAAGAAATAAATTAGATGAATAAATATTCTTAACAACTAATCAAAATTACTTTTATTAGATGAACAAATATATTTTCTAGATTTTTCCATCAAAACTTTGATTTTCATAAATTTAATATCTTCTTTGATTCTTCAATAAACAGAATATCAACATCTAAAACATTAGGACCAATGAGATAATTTTCTGTCACTTATTAATTATCAGAGCAATTTGAGTTTGGTGCAACATCTACCAATGCTTTTATTCTTATAATCAAATACAGTATAAACAAAATGGTGGAGCACAGAAAAACTAATGAAAAAGTACAATTGAATGCAACCTCCGTAATAATATCTGGGAAGTAAAACAATACTATAAGTGTATTGCTTACTTGTAGAAAAATAAACAACCCACTATCACTAATCGAATCAATTTGCCTCTCACATTAATTTTGTTTTTTAAATAGTGAAACATTAAGAAAAAAAATCTTACAAAGATGGCTGAAGAATTTCATTATTGCCTGGGATCCAGATTCCTCTAATCAAACGTTCAAAATTCTTCAAGAATCCACTTCCAGCACCTAGTTTGGAGAAAGAAAATAAGGTAAAATTCAATTCCTTTATTTAAAAGTATTACGGAAAAGAAAAGACAAATAATCTAATAATATGTCCAGATATATCACTGTATAGTAATAAAGATTTATTTTTCAACAATAAACGGTGTTTAGGGCCAGTCGGTAGCTCAATTGGTATAAAGTTGGACTACGAGAGAATGAGTCTAGGAAATCTACTATCTGTTATCAAGGCCCTCCTATTTCAATTTAATACGTACTGATGGGCATCTCAATCCTAAATAGGGTAGAAACCTATTGAATTGAAATTCAAGAGGCAGTTGCTCTTATTTTGGTTTAAGCAAAGTCACTAGCTGGTTAAGAGACATAACTCACACTTGACTATAGCATCACTTTCTTTGTGGCAGGAAGATATCGTAATTCATTAATGGCCTTCTTAATCATCTCTCTGCATTGTATCAGCATTGAGTTAGGGATGCCATGTTTCGAACAGATTTAGATCTTGCTCATTTTTCTTTCATTGACCTCTTAGAGAACTTTAATTTTGAAGTCCAAATGGTAACTCTTCGCAAAGTGCTTTCTTTTAAACTTCTTGTATAGATATCAATTTGAGGATCATCTTCTTTTGAATTATTGTGCTATCTTGCATCTCTCTGCAATGCGCAATGCAAAAAATTTGAGAACCATGGGCTAGGCCAATACACAGCACCTATTTCTAACATTAGCAATGAATCACAAACCACTTCATGCGTGCCACACAGCCAGCCATACTTCACAGCCCTATTATAAGGCTAGAGTAGAGAGTGGCGAATTTGAAACAAGCTGGACCCATGAATTGACCAACAGTGTAGTAGTAGTAGCAGATCTAAGCCAAAAGCATTGAACATCTATCAGTTTTTCAAGTTTAGTTTTTCTTATGGAGAACCAGTCAAGTCAAAATATTTTTGGTTTAGTCACATTAGGACCCAAAATGCATTTGGTTTGTCACTAGTTTGATAAAAACAATAATACATATATAAAAAACATAACACTTTCCATTTCTTTTCGGTTTAAACACTTAAAAAAATTTGTTTGTTTTTGGATTAACAATTTTCTATTTAACAGATTTCTACTGTATTTCCTGACATCATGGGAGATACAAAAATTGTTAAGACAGCTATACAAAAACAAAAGTCATTTCCAAGGTGTTAATAGCGTTGTATTAAAAACTATAGCTTTAGATCTGAGTTCAACATGAAAAAGATGATCCAGTTAAAAATTCCTTAAAAAGGAGCACGCTTTATTGTATTCAATTGACATTATTTATCATTATAAATTGATCTCATTTTCCTCTATTAAAAACATTTAAAAGTTTAGATAACACACTGAATGAGAAAAGGCAGTTCAAAACAGCATAATAAACTTATGATAATTTTGTTCCTTTTTTTTTTATTGTTTAAATTCATTAGATTTATATAATTTACCTTTGATAGTTCCAATAAGAACAATGATGAGATAAGAGCTCGGATAGAGTTTGGCTGTCACCAACACTCCATGATAGACCTTGTGAGCTCTTTGAGTTTCTTTGAGGATGCAAATTGCGAGTTTGACAGGCAGAAATTTTGAAACCTTGTAAACTAAATCAAAGGGTGAGTAGTTGACAACATACCTGAAATACGAAAAAAAAAAAGAAAAAAAAAAGTAAATGAAACTGGGTTAGTTAGTTAGTTATTTGGAGTTTAAGGGCTCAGTCAACCACTAGGGTTATCTCAGAGTCCATGAAAAAGTAAG
>JASKDV010029981.1:0-26031 GCA_032466395.1 Aegires albopunctatus | reverse complement strand
GATTCGCTCGAACAGCCATTTGCAGTTTTTGTTCCACCGGAAGATGTACAATAGTGCTGTGCGGGTACCCGGGTAGTTTGAAAAGCAAGACAAAGCCGAAAGTCTATCAGAAACCATTAACCAGGTAAATGAATACCAATACAAGCTTTCAAAAATAGCCTAGGGCTAGAACCTAATCTATACTTGGCAAAAACAATTAATGCATCACTTTTTGAATTCTGATAACTTCTTGACAAAAGTAAAAAATCTAACAATTTTTTCGCAGGTGTATGGCCATGGTTCAATTACATTCAAATACAAATTATACAAGAATGCAATATTCAGCAGCAGTAACAATTATAGATTTTCAATTAAAAAGAGCTCTCATAATTTCCCCCCTTCACAACAATGTTACTGGATTCAATAACGGGTGTGTCCGCCTTTGGCCTCTATAATGAGTTTCATTATGTTTCTCATGGAACGAATGTATCGTTCGATCATATTTTGAGGAATGTTGTTCCAATTCTGGATCAACATAACAGAGAGATCTTCAACATTTTCAGCGTTTCTGTCGTGAACACGGCGTCCCAGCCAGTCCCAAAGGTGCTCTATTGGTGAAAGGTCGGAAGACTTGGATAGCCAATGGAGAACCTGGAAATGATGTTCATCTACAAAGTTGTGACACATGTTTACGACATGAAGCAATGCGTTGTTTTGTTGAACAGGTCTTCGTGCTGCTCCATTGTAGGGACCATGACATGTGCTGTAGGATCTCTTTGAGGCACCGCTCAGCATTGGCGTCTCCGCGCAAAACGAGTTCAGATTTGCTGTGTGTACTGATACCACCCCAGACCATCACTCCGCCTCCTCCAAAGGGATGAACCTCGGCGGTATTCTCATCATGAAAAAGGGTATTATTGGGACGCCACACTTTTGTACACCCGTCGTTGCGGGTCAAGTCGGATGGACTCTCGTCGCTGAAAAGGATGACACTCCATTGCGGATTATACAACTTCTGTGTGCAAGTGCCCATTCTAGACGAAGATGAAAATGATCATCGGTCAAAATGTGACCGACATAGGGCCTTCGGTACCTCTAACCTTACTCTTGACACAGTTCCTTACAGTCTGTTGACTGATATTGACGTCATTTGTCACATTTGTAGACGTGGTAAAGGGATTTTCTTGGTACTAATGTCGAATCGTTTTTCTCGTTCTACCCCGTCCAGATCGATGACAAACGTGCCTAGTTGCATTATATTGGTGAATCAAACGGACAATCGTTAAATGATTACAAATAAAATACTCACTCATTCAGCAAGTCGACCATCCAGCAATATAAAGTTCCACTGCCTGGTTTCTCTGTGAGTCAGATAACCGAGGCATTGTGATGTGAGCAGTAAAAGAGGAATTTTACTAAGAATTTATCAATTCGAGGTGAATTGAATATAAAAAGACAATTATATAGATCTAGACTTGGATCTGTTTCAATGGTATTGCTATGGAAACAGGACTTGATATCCGTTCAATAAGATGCGTTTGTTAACAATGCGCATAACTGCGTTCCCTTCGTTACCGAGACATTTCGTTTGTTGAGGATAATTATTCATGTATAGTGTAGCATTTAGACATACTTTTTTCTTTCCAGTATGACATGCATCCAACGTTAAATATTATGTACATATCATGTACTGCCGAACTGGGTATAAGCTATACTTTGTATCTGTTATGATATTATTTACCTATTGACTCTTTGTTAAATGTTACAGACGCTCAAAAAGTGATGCGTTAATTGTTTTTGCTAATTTTATATAGATTCTGGATTAGGTTCAGAATCGTAATATTATAGCAGGATCCAATATTGGGTAAATAAAAAAAACAAACACCCTGAACCCTCCAAGGTAGACATAAAACAAAGTCAAATAGAACAACAAACTAGAATATGAAGATTCCCTTAGAATATTAACTTTGTGTACCAATTACCTTTTATTTTTGATTTGTCCAAAATACGAATCATGACGTCATACCGATTCAAAAAGCTGTCATCCTTGGGATAAACATGTGTTACAGCATAATGGTACAGCCATCGGTAACATCCTGCTGCACCTTTACTTCGACACTGACCCACAGGACATACTACCCTTTTCATGCAATTCTCTATAACAGAAAGAACACATATAGGACTATCTATATTAAGATGTGAGTTGACAGCTGCGGCAATGGTTTTATATGTCCAAGTTTGGTCAGTTATGAAAATCGTGGCAAATATGTAGATAAACCATTAAGAAAAGTTTACAAATGAAATATTAACTAGATCTTTCCATTATTTCAGCACCCGACAAACATGCATCCAACAACAGCAACATGAACAACACATACAAACAACATTAAAAAAATAAGAAAGTAAGACAACAAAAACAACAACAACAATAACAACTAAACATGTCAAGTATTGACGAAACTTATATTTAGCATTTATTTCATTTTTGACACATTATAATCTTTATTAGGATTTTCTATGAAACTGTAATACTAATTGCTGTATAACATGTTATTGTGATTGTCTCACGAGGCTGATTAAAATCGCTGAAGCGATTCCGTTGGCGTGCAGGCGAGACAATGCTAATGATTTTAGCGACCTGGGGTACTGCACGACAAAAGGAACGTCATGGAATGTATCCATTATCAATAATTACAAGCAATGAAATGATAGAACGCTTACTTATCTGGACTTCACATATACAACTCCTTTCCTCCCGACAAAGTGGTTCTATCTCACCTGAAATTACACAACACAAGAAACCTTGAATTGTTATTGTTGTATTGAATTTCCACTACAGAATATATTTTCAATAGCCAAGAGATCTTTTAAATGGGTATACACATTGGATTCCCTAGGTTAAAGCCTGTCTCCGATAGGAATATGCATTAATTTCATCCTAGCAAGTTAAGGAACCCCCTAATTTGGATTTATAATTATTTAAGGTTTGAATCGGGGACCTTTGGGTTGCCAGTCAAGCGCCTCATTCACTGCCACATTCGCTCTCGTTACCATGGAGTCATTGTCAAAACAGATAACAGGATTCAAACACAGGCTTGCTGTTACATTCCTAGATCTTATTGTATTACAAAGCTAATTGATGCCTGGGAGTTTGTCAACTTTGTATTAACAGTTTTATTGCTGTGAATAATTACTGAATGAAGACTTCATTTCAGTGGTCATAGATGCACTTTTTATTCAACCATGCTGACACTTTTGGCACGTGACTAAATACGTCCATATCATTTCATAAGAATTATCATTCACCGATCCTTTGCTCAAAAGCAGGAAGAGCTTTATGTTAAATCAATTATATTTGCTTGCAATGATTAAACAAATACAATGAAAACATCTGAAACAAGGCTTCAACGGTCCTAAATAAAGAAATTGAAAGTAGGTTAGCCATGGTCAGGGAATAATGAACTTCCTTGCTACATGCTTTCAAAAGTATAATAGAAACATTAAAGTATTAATATACTTTATGGATCTATCTATGGCTAATAAGTTTCTTACCTTAAGAAGGTATTGTGGTTTCAAAATGTTGCTCGTAGCGAGATTATAAATACTATTGTAAAGGTGTCAAATTAAAATAGTGCATAATTGCGTCATATATTCATTTATGGGGGCGTCAGTGGTCAAGTGGTTAACACGGTTCGAACACGAGAAACGCAATCGACTTCACTCACTGACACCGGTCGGTTGGGTGACTTGGCAGAATCGCATCCCGCTAGATACAATGTTCTCGATAACCACTGGTCATTGACGGTGTGTCCTTGGGTAAGACACTTTGTCCCATGTACCTCACTCGACTCAAGCGTGAGTGAGTAGCTGGCCGTAAATACAGCGTTGTCCGTATCTGAAAGTTGCAATTGCACCTAAGAGGTTGCCAGTCTTGTTCTATGTATATCTGTGTTGCTGACGGACAGGGAAAGTTGAACGTGATTGTAAAGCGCTTATAGCTGAGGTTCCTTGGAATTCGGCGCTATATACATGAGCTCTTTAAAAAAACGTATTTGATTAATTTGATTTGATTACCATAACATTAATGCATATTAATATTTCATTTTTATTTCAGTATTTCATTGGGTGCTCTTTGCATTATTTTGTAAATCAATTCTCCTGTTTTTACATTTCTTTATTTTGAGGATCATTTAATTTACTTTTTTGACATCCATTTTTGCTAGTCCTCACACCAATCTCCTGGAAATGATGAAGATTCTTCACGTCTAAACGTTTTGCCAAATGGAAGGAGAGAAGACGCCTTGCGTCGACATACGGTAGGATCTTGAAAGGCCCTGACACATTGATGGGTTCTGATTAAAAAGTAAGTAAAAACAATCTGAAGTTTGCGTAATACAAACACACTCAAACACACACACACACACATACACTTACACACACACACATACACTTACACACAAACTCTCTCTCTCTCACACACACACACACACCTACACACGCACGCTCGCACGCACATCCATATTATACCAATCGAATATTAAATCAAATTTAAAATTAAACAGGAAGTCATTTCTTTTTCTTTTTTCGATTTTCATCTCATAATGATTGGAGTTCTTGATGGCCGAATTGATAGTGGCATTGCCGGGTTCAAGTCCCATTTTGGCATTTGCCTTTTTGTCCTTGGGCAAACTAATTGATTTACCCCAATCGATCACTTGCGATGCTGCTTTACGCCGACGCCTAGGATATTCTACTCTTTCCTTGGAATAGACGCAAAAGTTAAAACAAATGCTCCTTTGGGATTGATGAAGGGAATTTTATTTTCTATTTATTTATATATTTATTGACTTTTGGAGGAAGGGGATTAGATTTCAACGCGTTTACTTTGAATTGATATATTATAGTCCTATATCAATAATTTTATTTTATTTTAAAACATGAAACATAAATTTTGGCTCACAATGTAAAACAGTGGTTTGCTTACACATTAAAGATAAGGAAAAACAGCCAAAGCTTTCGAGGTCTGAGAACATTGATAGCACAAGGCAGTTCCAATAATAGGTAGGCCAATAAAAAAGACTTGAATTTAAAGATGTTGTGTTATTAAAAACGTTTTGGCAATGATGGAGAATAAAAAAATACATGGAAAAAAAAAAAGAAAAAAAAAAAGAAAAGAAAAAAGAAAAAAACAAACACCCCCCCAAAAAACAACAAAAACAACAACTACAGAAAAACAAAATAACAACAACAACACACATACACACGCATATACATACACACACACTCACGCACAAAAGGAAAAAAAATACGAAACGCAGTTTGTTTTTGGAACAACACTGATAATGACAGCCTAATTAGCATGAAATTCAAGTGGCACGCGCAACATGAGTCTATCTATTGTTTAACATTAGTTTTAGGAATGATATTATTTCAGCACAGCATTTAGAATGATTTCACATTGTGATTCTAATTGAACTTCGAGTCATTCATTTCCCATACACGTATTATTCGTACTATCTACAGGCTTACTATGATTTTGGACTTGTCCATGAATGAGTGAATAATAAGATTCGTCATCAGGTATTGCTTCTTTCAGCATAAAGCATTGTACATGACTCAAATATTTGACGGTTGATATATTGAGACAGTCAGGTGTGCTTGGGCAAAAGATCTCGGTGGTACAATTATCTGGACACAGGGAAAACAACGGAAGTCAGCCATTGGAATTATATACTATATAATGTAAACTTAGATACACTTGTATACACAAAGAGAATAAAGATAGCATATTTTGTATATAGAAATATTGATTGCGTGCACATTCTTAAATAAAAATGTCCTTTTTTATAACTATAATTGAACACATTTTTTGAATGCAGAATCCGTTTTCTATAAAGTTCTTAGTAGGGAAGATATAATGAGGATATTGAAAATGTATTGTTTGATCTATATATTTTTGTATTATATATAGCTAGGTTTTTATGCTTTTAAAAATCATAGCTGATGTTATGTAATTTGTTGTATTTGTTATTATTTAATGTTATTACATTTTTTTCAATATGAAGTTATAGACTAGTATTAATATCTAAGTTTACATAATATAGGATAAAAGGTGTAACACGAAGATTTCGATTTATCACCAACCTTTGACACCATTGACGATTCTATTGTATTGAAAAAGGCTATCCCTTCATTTCAAAATGATTGAAGTAGTTTTATCTTGGTTTCAATCTTATATCACAGAGAGACAGACACCAATCAGTAATGGTGAATGGAATACATTAAAATCCTTTACACACTTATACTATCCCTCATACACTGTGCACCCTGCCTCTCAGCAAAGTAATCAGATCACTTCGAATGAATTACAATGCATGCAGACAAAGTATGTGATTCTGCTTTGAGGACTCACCGATAAAATGCATGTAATGTGTTTGGGTTTTTAAGACTATCTTTTTAAACGGTATACTTACAGTCTAAATCATATTGTATAATAAATCATTTGCTTACCGTTGTCGATGGTACATCCACATGGCGTTAAATCTAAGCATCTAGAGGCTGAGCAAAATAGAAGCCACGAAATTAAAGAACGTTAATGAAATATATAATAATACACAATGATTGGACGAGATGGGATTAAATTGGCACAAGGGCATCTGATTTCGCCTGCGTGCTAATAATTATAATCCCATCTCGTTCGATAATCGTTTTATTATGCTCTTCCTTTCAGATGAAAACTGTGCTTGAAAATTTAAAATATGGCTGAAAATAGTGACGATTAAAAAAAACAAAAAACAAAAAAAAAACAAAAAAAAACAAAACAATTACATTCATAATTTAACAAACCAACAGGTCTAAATCTATTCAAATGCAGAGAAAAATTATCAATGAATTTGTAAACTGAAATCTCATTGCGACACGTAAACAATAAAGGTTGTCAAAAATGGCAACCGCATTGAACGAAATCCTCTCGATTCGCTTATCATGTTTTGTGTCATTGGCATGTCGGTAATGTTTAAGTGAAACGAGTATCCATTGAATGTTGATCCTGATAGATATGAGGCCAGATTCCTATGATTTGACATTGTAAATAAACCGTTCGATGTAGAATCTAGATCTAGTTGAAGAAGTGCTTCTTATTGTGGTGGTGACAGAATCAGTAGATAAAGTAGTAGATCTAGCCAAGAAAAAAAAAAAAAAGAAAAAAAAAAAAAAGAAGCCAAAAGTCGTTTCAATGTCTTAACTAAAAGAACAAATTGCATGTATTGGCTCAGCGAAAATAAATGATCTCAATAAATTGAGCTTTATGTCACTGGACCAACTGTGTCACTGGGGTAGGCTACTACACAAGAGATATCTAGATCTAGATAGCTGATCCTTCGTCTAGATCTAGACTGTAACCAGAATTTAGAGATTAGAGAAGCCTGCTGTCACTGGCTATTTTGAAATTATTGATATGATGATAGATCTAGTGGTTGTTTTTTTAAAATTTCTATTTAACAATCAAGGCTTAACCCTCTTTAAATCTTGGTCCATGATTTAGATTTAGACAGAAAGATAAAATCAGCTATTATTTGAAAATAAATGAGAATAATGATAAATAATTTTGTAGAAATGCGAATAAGTAATGGCTATAATCATTAGATAGATCTAGGCCTAGTCGTTGACTGTTCGGTCACTTTTTAACTAGGTCACTCAAGTACAGTCTGTTTAGGTCAAAAGTAGTCCCTGTATTGGACCATGGGAAAGTTAGGCTTATTACTAGACGGGGGGTGTATTTACAGGAGGGAAGTCAAAACGATAATGCAATATAACCATGATATTTACGTCACATGTATTTATTTAAGATTATGTTCTTTCGACCTGTCCCATAATTCATGATCGTGCAATATTACATTTCCCATAATTCATGATCGTGCAATATTTTATTGCGTACTACGTCACATGAGCTTTATTAAGGATTTACGGTGCAAATACAGGGAAATATTGCACCTAACAACGTCCATTAAAACAATAGAGCAAGGGTGTAATAAAATGTTCTTCTACGCTATTCTTTCTTGTTTACATGGATATCAATTGTGCATCCATTGGAAAATAAAGAAGAAAGTTTATTATCCACGGGTGTTCTTGTCATTTGTTTCTTGAAATAGGCCTAGATTTCTAGAGATCTAGATCTAGTGTTTATGACAGTGACACAGAACTAGATCTAGCGTCGTTGGATGGTAATTTGCACAGAATATTGTTTTATTGATCCGAGTTCATTCTCATTTAGAGGCCTGTCATAATGCTGAAGCGATGAGACATGTTTGTTTGTGTCCGGTGATTTTTATTATTTTCGTTGGGGGAATCCCAGCCATTGTTCGCTGAGACACAGTGTTTTCTCTCGCAAGAAATGGTTGGTTTTCCTACCATCTCTTTCTGCATTGACGACACACGCTATTATTAGCAATTTCCTGAGTGCGTTGTGACCGTAGATAGAGTTGTGACCTAAGCCTCCTTATCTAAGATGAGAAGGCTCAGGTTGTGACCAATTGGTGTATTATAATACCACCCCCATCTTCTTGATCAAATTTTGGTATTGGAATAGGTGTAAAATAGAGAGGAGGTTGATAACGATGCATCAATAGGACGTTGTTGTTTGTTTTTGTTTGTTTTTTTGTTTAAAAAATAAATAAAATAAAAGCTTAAACAGTTAAGATCTAGATCGATCTAATGAGGCAAATATTGGAATGGGGAAACGAAAAATGTGTCTGGTTGTATGTTGATGGTCATTCTTGGAGATCCATCCATGATTTTGGAGTTCCTTTCTCTCAAGATAGATACATGTATAATCATAGTCAATGAACCCCCAGTGACACGGTACGCCCAGCGACTCAACACCTGATTTTCAGCTCACTTTTATTCATTGAGCTTAATTTATGTAAATGTTTTAGTTTAAACATGAAAAAGAACTGGTTTCTCTTGAAATCAGTCACTACTCAAATCAGGAATAGTGTCGTCACAATAGATTTTGTGGCTGTGTTACTGGGGGTACATTCACCCTAGATCTAATGGTTGAAGAAGACGAAAGGCCTTGTAATGTTCCGTCTGCTAGATTATGGGTCAAAAGTAGTGCGAGGAAATTTTAGGTGAAGGTTGGCGGTCAATATTACTTTTCAAGGTGAAGGCAGTTGGTAAATACATCGGCTGATATCTGACCGTTTTGTTGTTGTTGACTATGTGGCTCAATAAGAAGAGGTCTGAGGAGGTGTAATATAATTAGTATGCCTTCTTCTCACTAATTTTACAAGCGATGTTATTAAAAGCTAGATCTAGATCACTCGATCATCAAATTTTTATTATATTACTATAACAATTATATTCTAATATATCCATATTTAGGAGTAGGGCTAAGATTATGTCGTAAAACAAGAGCAAAGCCGGGAATCCCAGCTAGTCTGATATAAAATTGAAGGTCGTATGCTGAAAAAACGGATTTTGGAATATTAATGTCAAAACACAACGTCAACCCTTAACGACCATCAATATTAAGGGAATAGATGCATGCATTAATAATTCATGAGCAAGAATAAATTTACAAAAAGGTTACTCCCCTTTACGTTTTTGGAATCATCAGTCTCTGCTTTCGAGTACTGAATGTTTCCACCTGAAAATCCGATCGCAATAAAAAGTTTTTGCATACGGTATTCAAGATGGCTGCCATGGGAACATACTACCCAAACTACCAGTCATAATTCGTAATTTGAATCCAAACTATTAAGAATTGCACTCAGGTTGTAGCTATCTATACATTATATATTTGTTGACTTTTAATCTTTGGATGCAAAAGGCTTCTGAACCACTCATCTCTCAGACTTCACATTTTTATGGTGCATCTGGGTTGATTGAAGGGTGCACAGTTTATAATTTTAAGTCTGAAATTCGTGTAGATTATTTTCTTAATCATTATTTGTTTCACTTTATAATGTTCATTGACTAGATCTAGACAAATCAAGGCAGAACAGCCATTTTAAAATTTTTAGACCTAGGCTATTCCTTTTAACACCTTCCAGTTTACGTGTTCATTGATGACTTTTTATTTTCGCACAATTATCGCGAATGCGCACCTCGTGGATATTGTTATTAGATAGAGATAGATCTAGATCATAGACAGTATACAGAGGTACAAGTCTATGATCTAGATCAATTTATAACAATTAGATTCTAATAGGCCTAGATCTATATCTAGATATAATGTCAAGTAAGTGTACGGCCGAGTGAAGCCTGGAATCCCAGCTAGTATATATATATATATATACATATATATATATTTGCTAGCATGTTTAAAATTCACTTGGTTGCATTAGCAAATATATGTTATTATAAATTCATGTTAGAGCCATGAGCGAAAAAAAAAGAAAAGAAAAGAAACCCTTTGTCGAAATCAGCACCAAAACAATGAGAGAACAATTGCTGAAAGGATATGGTAAAGTTTTCGTTTTGCTCATTAAATAAATTATCTTTTTATGATGATGAAAATATATTTTTGTACCAATATGAAGTTTTAATTAGTGAAATTTTTATTACTTTGATTTCTCTGAAGATGGAGAGACTCCAGAATCTTTTTACTCAACGCTAATGACAGGCAATTCCATTGGTGCAGGATGTTTTAAGACTTCTGACAAAATCCCATCTGTTGTTCAAGCAACCGAAAAGGTTGGTGATGCTTTTACTTATTTCTTTCATTGCTTTTTTGTTACTTGAAGATAAAGCAAACAAATGAACAGATTTCTTTTTCTGTTTGGTCATGCTACTTGGATTTTGACATTCCCGTGAGAGCGAGGACTACTTTTTATTATTTTTTTACTGATATAATTTAGCAACACACAATTAAGTTTGGGAGAGGCTCTCTTTCTTCTCCTGTTTGTTCTCATGTTGGATTCTTTTCTTTATCATGCTATTAGCCATTAGATGGGATTGTCTGAGGTAATAAGACTCCTTACTTCATAAATATCCTATGATGTTATGGGAAATGTGGTTTCAGACCAAATGTTTGTTCCATTGCACTAAGGAAAACAAAGGATATACCGGTAATTCAAACACTTAGAGCTGTAAATCAAATGAAGAATCAACATCACATACTATTATTTTGTCTCTTTTCCACCAGTCAGAATGCAATCTAGAATTCTGTTTTTGACTTAGATTTATATGTTATTTTATGTAAATTTTAATACAATTTGAAAGGAAAGGAAATAATATGTTATTATTGTAAAAAATTATCAAATGTTTTGCTGTTTTGAAGTTAAAGGCTTCTGATATTTGAGAACAATTCCAATATGGGTCAATTTCTTTCTTGTATGTGTTAATGACTAAAACTTTTCATTTCCTTCTTTATAGACTGCAAATGACTCTACAGCCATGCATGAGGAAGATTCAGAAACAGTATTGTATTCACTGAGTATCCCCAAAGATAATTCTGGTCCACATGATTCTGTTGATGGTTCTAACCAGATCAGAGAGATACAAGACTATGACAAGCTGTTGAGTACTAATCTTGATGAAATTGTCAATCCTGTGTTGCAAGAAAGGGATATTTTACCATTCAGTGATAACAATCCTAGTTCAGTGAAAAGAAGCGATATCATTTCTCCTTTGGAGGAAACCAAAGAAAATGCTACAGTGTATAACCAATTACCTGAACTGGATGAATTGCTGCCTAGTCAGGTCAAAGACTACGTCCATGACACCTATAATTCATCTCAGAATTTTAATCAAGATTTAATTCCCCATTTATCCATATTTGATGGAAGCCTGGATTTTGATTCCACCAGTGGAAGATTGCCAGACTTTGGGCAGATGGCTGTAAGCTCTGCTTCCCAGGAGACATTTGAAGAACAATATTCTTTGCTGCAAATAGAGAATCCCTCAAGCTTAGATGAACCTTATAGCCGAGAAAATCTCCTGTCTGGACCACCTGAAGAAATTACAGGAGCCATTGGCATGAATTTATCCAATTTCTCAAACAATGGATCTTTGGCCACCAATAATGTTGATAGAGTCTGGGAATTGGAGAGATTGGAAGGTGGAGAAAACCTGTTAGCAATGAAGGATTTGGTGGATTCAAGAAGGCAATCTCATGAATTCATGAGAAAGAAACCCCATGAACTGACCCTGAATGTGACTGGTAGGCCTACAGTGAGCAGTGCCCAGTATGGTACTAAAGAATTGTTTTCCACTGTCATCACTACCACAACATTCATGTATGAAAAAGATATCCATGCACAGCAAGAAAGAGAATTCAATGGTGCGTGCTTTTAATAATTTTTTGCGTACATTTTTGTGAGTCCTAAAACTATTATTTTAGGCATTAATTGCCTCTCATTTATAAGTGTTAATGTTTTTCAACTATCATTTTGAAGTTAGTATTGAACTTCAAGGCAGAATTGAATACTTATTTAAAAGGTATCTCATCTTCAAGTAGAGACCATAATCTAAGACTACTGTGGAAATCTTGCAAACTAAAGTACAAATCACAGTTGTCAGAAAGTGATTTTGTTAACATCTGCTTTGTCCTTATCACCCTTAAACTCATGATAAATAACAAAGTACAGTAAATTATTTTAAATTTATCAAATTATGTCACTGGTCAGGGGAAATTTGATTAATGTTAATTTGTATGTCTTATCATTTAGAACCGCACTGATACTTATGGCAAGTTCATGGCAATTTTCAAAGTTCATGTATCAGGTTCCATTATCACACCAGAGCAAATGCTATGACAATTTCTCTGTTAGGTTGGTAAGGATATAATTCCATTGTACCATTTCAGATATTGTATCAAGTCAGAGCCAAAGCAGTGGAAATGCAAATTTTTGTGGCATATTTGGTGAATATTTAGTAAGTCATTTTTCATCTTAGATTAAATAAATAGAATAAAATTGATGTGATAAGATCATTTTGAAACTTTATAAGATTTATTGTTTGAAAAGATTAATCCATATTACTTTTTAAATTAAGTGTTTAAGAGAAGAAAAAAAAAATAAAAAAAAAAAAAAGATTGTTAGTTTCCAGTCATTTTGAATTTTACATTGCTAGTTAAATTCGACTCATTTGTTATCTGTTTCAATTCTTGTTCATCAGGATTCTGAGCAAGAAGAGGAAGTGGACAATCATCACAACATAATGGATGATCATGAAGCCATTCGGGTAATGGACGAAATACCTCTAGGTAACCAAGTTTTTATAAATTCTGTTTCATTATTTCTAAAATAATAGCTTAATATCTTTTGAAATTAAAGAGCAAAAAGATCAACCATCAAATCAATTGGCAAATTATATAAATCTTAGGCACATGCATATTACAGAAGCACAAAAATTATAACTTATATACTGAAGAAAAATAGTTCATTACATGCATGCCAAGAACAGTGACACACTCTTCCTACAGCTCATCCACATTTTGCGTGATTCTTAAATTGGCACAGCTGATGGGTCTTGCAGGGGCAACCTGATGCACTTCGGGTCACTGTAACACAATAATAATCGTGCCTTGATTGTGTTAGCCATCGCTAACCAATAAAGTAGTCTTTATTTTCCGTTCCTTCTGGGTTGCGATTATTTGTGATCATAGGGGGTTTGGGGGTTCATGTATGGGTTTTATATAAACTTACATCAAAAGATGATTGCCCTGTCTCATGTCCCATGGACATGGTGCTAAAATAAAACAATAGTTACTAGCATCTTAAGATCACATTGACCCTAGTGACCTGTTTGTGAACTGTCTACGCTGTATGATTTTAACATTTTTTTTCGTGGAAGAAAAAAATTATCTTTACTTAGTACCTTACATAATATACGGGCAATTATGGTAGCATGATAATAATAGATTAACAACATAATTAGATAGCATACCTGTTAGACTACGGAATAGATGCTAGTATTTTGCATTGGAAATCTGGTAACAAGTAGGCGATATATTATTTTATGTGGACTGCATCATTACTTTGAAAAGGGTAATGGTTGTTTGCATCAATTTTAAATGTCATAGCAGGCCTCCACAAGTGCAATTCTCAAAGCTGCCCAAAGTTGTTTAATATGCTGATGCAGATAGTGTGGCAATGATTGTCAGAAACCAGCGTGGTTAATAAAGTCGACTTTTATTTTTATACTACGTTTCAGTAGTCCATTATAATAATAATGATTATAATAATAATAATAATAATAATAATAATAATAATAATAATAAATTATCACTACAAGTATTTCCTAGTTAGGATATAAATAAACAAAGACAATTTTAGATCCTACCACTTTGGGTTTTTTCGATGATTTAGTACACATGTAGTTCTTTCATTTTGCATCTTGAAGTCTTGAATTTTGTGTCTAGAGTCTTGAAAAAGTCTTGAATTTTGTTTCATGGTTGCTACATGAACCCTGATGATGCTGCCTTGGACTTTAGACACCAAATATTACAATCGCGGTTCATGCGACTTCTACTTCATAATCATAAAAAATATGTTGCAGCCAGTTTGGCTGGATAAACTTTCTTTAGACAGTTACACAAGAAGAAAGTAAAACAAAAGAAGGGTATTGTTAAATATTTTATTCATATCAACATTTATTCAAATGATCATTTTGGGAGATTTTCACAATTCTTGTGGAGAGGCGAATTTTCACTTATTTCAAATGTTTTTTTTATAAAAAGTTACTTAAATACATTTGATGTTTTTCTTGGTAATTAAAATTTGATAATATAATAGAAACATATTTAAATTTCAAATTGTATGCCTATGTATTATGAAATATTTATTTTACAATTTAAAAATAGACATAAATTCTCAGGCTTAAGCCCAAAAAGGCTGTCTCAAGCGTTAATAAAAGGGGTGGACTTTTTTCATCTTGTTGGCATCATAAGAACATCTCCTAAGAAATGTTCACACCAATTATTAACACATAATTTTTGTTTAGATCTAGGTCTATTCCTAAAGAGTGATGGCTAAATGTGTCAAAACAAATTTGTCGATTTAGATCTATATCCAGTGTAAATACATAGAGCTCTTGGTCTATACAGAGCACTTTGGACTATATTTACTTTGTTTCTTAATTGGCCTTATTATTTCTTTAGTTTCTCTATTAGGTTTAGACAACAATCTGTCCTTATATTGGAACTGTAGGGTGATACGGCAGTGTTTCTTCAGAGGAGTGTATTCCTTGCTGTACTGTAAATCATCTCATATGTGTTTAGTTTCACTGAAGGGGTAGGGGTTTGTGTCTTGTATGGAGAAATTCAGCTTTGATAATTACTGAAAATTCAGATAATATTGCTTTGTATTATTAGCTACTAGCTGTGATTATCTTCATATTAATAAGTTTTGTTCATAAAAATAAAAACATTCGATCAATCATGTGTTCCACAGATGGTAAAAAGATATCCTTTTACAATGAAGACAGGACTTTGTTGTTCTCAGCAAGGTTCATGGAAACTCCCATTATCTTGCGGCGTCTTATCACAGATGTCAAGAAAAAGGTATCGTACTCATCAGTCAAAGTCAAAATAAGATAACTCTCCAAGTAGATACAGTAGCTTTTGCGAGAGTACTCTCCGGCTGAATGCCCATTTTGCCTAAGTACCTGCTTTTCTACCAAAACAGAATATTTTCTATCAAATTCACCGCTCTGAGTGCCTGCCCGCTATAAACTATAGATGGTGCATTGTGGTCAAGTGGTTAGTGAGGTCGGCTTTCATTCGAAAGACTGTGACTGTGAATTTGATTCCCGCTGGTGCTTGGTCCAACGTTGAGACCTTTGGAAAGTCTCTACGCGCATTTTCCTCACCACGCTCCGGTGTAAAAAGAGTTCACGGGGGATAGATGGCTGAGTGGATAGTGGCATTGCACAGTAACCCAGGGTTCCAGGTTCAAGCCCCACTTTGGCATCTGGTTTTTCCTTGGGCAAAATAATTCACCCCAAATTGCCCACCTGCGGCGCTGCTTTTTCTCTTTATCTTTAAAGCTCTTTCACCTGAGTGCCTGCTATATCTGGTTTTGTCAGTTTAAAAAGGTAATGTCAACAACGCTTGGTAGATTAATGCCAACCATTGTCAAAGGCTAGTCAAAGTGCGTCATCATTTAATTGTACTAGGTACTCGTTTTACACTTGAACGAGGTGAATAAAGTGTGCAGGAATCTCGCTGAATGCCTTTACTGGGAAGTGAATCTGCAAGCCAAATGTCTACTATTTAGACCACAATAAGATCAAATTATTTTTACCCTGCAGGCTGTAAGACATCCAATACACGTACAACACTGTATGTGTAGAAACATTAAACACATTTGAATCAATAATAGTGGTGATGTATGGGTACTAATAGATTGTTGCATTCATAGTTGCTTTCAATATTTTTATTTTTGATTAAATTTTTCCTCAAGAAATGATACTCTGAAATGTGACCATAAATGGACCAGGCATCTAGGTAGTACTAGTAGGCAGTGTTATAAATCTTGTATTCATAGATTACTCGAAATGATGTATATTCCTATTGTTTCATGTACTAAGGAATTCAAAATAAGATTTCCTTAAAGGAAACAGGTCACAACCATTAACCAGTTTTGTTCTTTTCCTGTATGAATAGTCCTTTTATTTCATATCATATGGAAATAAAAATAGCTCATATTCTGCTTGAAAGAAAAAGGTCACTTCATTTAGGACTATGTTTTACTTGTTGTATCAAGCTAACTCTTCCATGGCATTATTAAAAAAGAAGTTCTTTGATTTAGTTGTGCATCATCAGTGTTAAATACAATTTGAAACCAAGATCAAGGCAGGTTGAAGTTAAAAATGGATCTCTTGAACATTGACCCTTTCAATTTGGAATGCATAGAAAACTATTGACTTAATCATTAAAATTTGTTTAACTTTAACCAACATATTATATGTCTTGTTTTCTCTTAGATCATTGATGAGCATGGGTATAAGCATTTTGAGTTAAAGCATATGGATGGCAAGGAGGTCAGCTTCTCCAATGAACTGGAGTGTGAACAGTTGCAGATTTGTACTGTGGAGCAAAATTATCCATGCTATTGTGTTGGTTGCCGCTATTTGTAATACTCGGTTTTGCCAAGTTGTTAATGAAATGCAACCATATATGAACAGTGATAATATTTGTATATCCCACCTGCTTTTGGTGATTATGTACCTACTGTACTGTCTGTAGGTGTTCCTTAATGGGAATTTGCTTGAATTGTTTTAAAACAATATGTATATATATATTTATTTTTTTAAAAGTTTCGAATCCAAGTACCTGTAACATTACATTGTAAATGTAATTGTTTAGTTTTCTTTACTTACCTACCTTTGTGAAGTATCACTATCTTGGACTCCATGAATTGCATTGATAAAATTCTAATATAATATAAGCAATTTTTTTATATGGTTGAAAAGCAATTCATTCAATTTTGAAAAGGCACTGTTTATTGTATTTTATTTTTTTAATGTTTATCAATTTTCTATTGGGGACCCATTTTATTTTAATGCCATAAATGATTGATGCCGTTATTTTAAAAAAATAATATATTGATTATGTTCTTGTTAATATGTTTAAACAGTATGTATATATCGGGTGAACCTACAAAAAAATAAAACAAATAAAATAATTGCTCATAAGTTTGAACATTAATACTTAGCAACAGATTCGTTTATACTTTTTTCCCATCACTCTTAATTGATAGTCCCATAAAAATTTCAAATCAGTACCTCTTATTTATTGCAAAATATTTTACAAAGTTCGGTCAGATAATAAATCTTCCTCAACACAACCAAAAATTAGTGTTACAACTCTTGACATCTTGCAATGCCCCAAATCTTGTTAACATATAGTGCTCGCTGCATCCACCGAGATCGCACTCAACGAAATAAATAGAAATCCCCATTTTTCCTCCTTAATATTCTTTTGCCTACAACTACAACGAGGTCACGTCGGTCTTTTGAAGCCAATGAATCAATAATTTCCTCCTCTTGATAAGCTGCCTACAGCCGTCCTCTGCCCAATCCTTAGACCTTTATTATTATTGATATCGATATTGATGATACACTGTGTGTCCGCTTGGCCGTGTATTTGTTTGTGTGTATTTATGTTTGTGTGTGAGTTGGGAAAGCGAGACAGGGGTCGGAGTGGGGCGTGAACATTGCCAACGGTGTTGTGTGTGTGAATGTTTGGGGGAGTGGGCCATGGGCATTGTCAATGTGTGAATTTTTTTATACTGTCACTATTATTATGCTGAAGACGAGGAAGACCATTTCCCCCTCCACCCCTCCCAAAACAATTTTTTTTTTGCAATTAAAAAAAAAAACATCTGTTGCTGCTTGCTACTTCAAGGGAAATTACTTCTATACCTTTTTTTTTTTTGTCTTTATAACGTTCCTAGATGACTTTGCATTTAACAAAAGGTCTCATACAAGAAGAACATAGTTCCAGTCCCGGCAACCTCGTTGAATCCGACTTCATTTGTACTCGTATCTGTCGGATAATTAAATTGTCCCTTATCAATAAAAATGCAGTACGGAAAATTGCTTCAACTTTTGTTCTTTCGAGGCTAGACTACTGTAACTCCCTATTTTTATGGCCTTCCTCTAATAAATACCAGCATATCCAAATCATGCAGCTAGAATTGTTTCCCAATCCTAACCCTAACTCCAATCCTAAAAGATCTTCACTGGTTGCCCATTCTACCTCGAATTAAATATAAAGGAGCAGTTATTGCCTATAAACTATTTCTATAACACCGGACCCTCCTATCTGAATACCATTATCGCCCCATACAACCCGACCCTTGTTTTGAGATCCTCAAACCATCTCTTGGCCAAAAATTCTAACTCTTTTAAAAACATTTGGAACAATCTTAATTTTGATTTTAGGCAGCCCAACAATATTAACACTCAAAAAACATCTAATAATAATCTAGAATCTTAACTGCCCCTTTGTTATATACCACCATTTTATTTCAACAACACTTTTATTTTAAAGTAGGTGCAACCATTCCATATCCTTTTACAATATCTTTTTTTGTCCTCTACATTTTATGCAATATACATGTACTATAATCTTCTTTGATTAGTTCTTACTTTTTATGCTCTTCTTATATTTAGATGTATAATTTTACCCATAAATCCTACATCATACCATATTTTTCAACTGTACTTCATTTTAAATACATTCTCAATTTTAAATTATTTAGATGTAAAATTTTACCCATGTAAATTCTATACACCATGTTTTTTAAAATTCTATATTATTCTTAATTTTACTCCTTGTTAAAGCGCTTAGTTATTTTGTATATAAGCACTATATAAATGTTATTATTATAGAACACTGTTAAACCAAAATATTTGGGACCGAAGAAATCATTTTTGTTTAAACATATTGATTTATCCATTGCAATGTAAGGGGAAGTAACAAGAATGTTCCAACTTTTCGCTGAGTATGATAGACTAGAGTGGACTGTACTTATGTGTTGAGCGAATGGACCGGGGAAAGGCAGGTAACAACCGTTTCTGGCTGTCAATTGATTCATCATATTATCGTACTTTAGGTTTAGCCATGTTGTGGGTGAAATTCGTTTTGGCTTTACGGGACTTTTGTTTAGCGCTTTTATTTGGTTTATGCATGTCTTACCACTACAATAATTATTGTAATTTGATGCCTTTGTATTTGTAAGCTATGCAAAGTAATTTGAAGTACCGGTATTAGTATTAAGTTCACAGGACTTTTTGTCTTATTTCAGTTTAGCGCTTTTTTGGTTTATGCTGGTTTGGTTTAAGTTTAAGTGTGTTCTATTATCAAATTATTGTGCCTTTGTAAATTGTAAGCTATGCAAAATAATTTGAGACTATCGGGACGCCTTTTAGTGTGATGACCTTATTCTATTTTACTTTAAGAGTTTATCGGCCAGTCAGATGAGGTAGACACCCATGATATGTGATTATAGAGAAAATTTTGCTTCTAGGGAGATTGGCACGCACTGGTGGTGTTAGATGGAGCTGCCAAAATACTTTACATTGTCCTACTTTTAATTCCCGAGTGTAGTTTATTCTATAATCTTAAAGCACATGACATGAAATAAATAAATTTGATTAGAGGTATCAGATCTTGGCTTTGTTTGGTCTTATATACTCTGAGAAAGAATTATTTGTTTGTTTATTGTCTGGTTTACAGTCCAGTAGCTTAGTTAAATTGAATATATATATAAGTGTAGGAATATCCTTTCTACATTATTCATAATGTATTAAAATAAAAAACCCAAATTCACTCAGTACAATTTACCTGAGGTGCTAAGTGCATGTGGTAAAACAGAACCTTCTAAACAAATTCCTTGGAATTAATGATGTCTCCAAGTCAGATAAAAAGACCCTTGGCCCTTAGAAGTCTATTTATTTGGAGTTAAGGGCTCTATCAAACTCAAGGTCAACTCAGTACACATGGAAAAAGTAAGGATGATATAGTTTTAGAAGATGAAAAGAAGCTCTTCAAATATAAAATAGAACACATTGTACATCATTTCTATTATTTAGTTACCGTTATTATTATACAAATTAAAAAATCTCTACCCCTTCCAAAGAAAAAATTGAATAATTGAATATAAGCCAAATAATATTCTACAATGCATATATATATATCCATAGGTGTTAAGTTGTAAAAAAAGAGAATTTCAAAAGAAAGGCCTTAACCTACCTACTCAATGTAATGGCTTTTCAGTTTCTTCACTATTGATAGAATGCAGGCAATAATTGAATACCAGTTAATCATAATCGTAACCAGCTTTATTTGAAAAAATCTTCTGGGACAGAATTATACTGGTTAATTGAAATATCTGCCGCTTAAATGAAATGGGATAAAAATGTCATGGTCCCAGACCATAGCAAAAGCAAAGCAGGCATCCGCTTTCATATTCTAGTGTCACCTACTGTCATCATGCCTGCTTTGAAGTACGAGTATCGGGACGAGTACCCGACGGGATTTAAAAGGACGGATATTGATATACTCGAATACTCAAAGGAGCGGGTAGCCCGCTCTTACTAAAAACTACACTGAATTACACCATGTCCAGGAAAAAATATGAATGGAGGGACTAATCACAATTCAGAACTCAAAAGTTTAAGCCTATCGTGGATATTGACAGAAATGGAAAAAGATGCAAAAATTCAGAGATCAGTTACAAGAACATTAGCGTGAATCTATCTGTGAATGAGTCTCGATAACTCAAATCCTGCTGGTAGTGTTATAAACTCTCAGCATTGTGTGTTTGTTGTTTTTTTGTTTTGAACCATCAAGATGTAAAATCAGAGAAATCTAAATTCACAGCTGTTCCATGAATCTGAATTTAAAATCAATTTACACACAATCAGCTGTTACAATAACCCACCCAGGCAAAAGGATTTCCTTTATTTTTGCCCATTATAATTGTCAATGAAAAAAGTTTATGCATCACGTATATTGCAGAGACATTAGACTAGGTTACAATATATATGTGTTCTATAAAAGATGACATCAAACATTCTTTGTCAAATCAAATTATAGAAACAAAATTCCAAAGACATGAAAGATTTATCTGCCCCAAGTCAAAAACTGTAAGACACTTGAATTCCTTTTTACCCGCAGGTGTAAGACTCTTAAATAGCATGAAATAAAATTTTAAAAATGAAATCTTTTATAAAATTTGTCTTTCAACGATCCTATATGACATAAAGTGTCCCCTTTTAGCAGATATACTGTCAAGAAACTGTGATAATAGTAAATAGTGACGCCTCTTTCAACAACCCATTGTGATATTTTGTTTCTACCATAATTACACTGAAACTGAATAATCATAGTATATGCACCAACACATTTAGTTTTTATGTACATCTCTTAACATTTGTATTCATGTCTTACTCTCTCAAATGTATTTTAAATACCCAGTCGTCTTGTATAAATTATTCTTTCTATGTATATAATATATTCATTTTTATATGTTAATTTCACACGTCTGTAAAAAGAATTTCTCGAGAGGGATGAATAAAGTATTATTATTATTATTATTGATTTATGGAGAGAATGAGACTGAGTCCGAGTGTACATCCGTGTTACACAAAATGTTACACATGATACACAATGGGGGGAGGGGGAGAGGAGAGAGAGATTACAATTTAAATAATGGGAATAAGGCTATGATTTCATATATAAATCTTTATTTGAATTTCAAGAGAAAATCTTCCACTTATACATCAATCATCAATAAAGAAAGAAAAATAGAGCTCACAATATTCGGATCTCATTTACAACCAGCGAAACATCCACGATTAATTTAAGTTCAGGATAGCTTTCTTGTTGAACTCATTCACATTCATTTAAAATCAAAACTATTTTTTTGCATTTCAGTCAACATGAACTAGAGAGGACAGGCAATTGCTTTTCCTTTGAAAGTATGGTAAGAACAGACCGTTAAAAAAAAAAAAAAATCACCAGAGAAGAAAATGGCTGCATCATTCTGTTGGAACATTTAACTACACACATTTCATATATTCATTGGTTACCATGAGTTGCTCACTTTTCTGTATGAAAGACAAGGTTTTGGATCGACATATTGAAATAAGACAAATAAAAAGGCCAATTAATATTTCTTTAAATTAATGATGGCATATATCTTATTTATACTGTCATGGAAATCCATTGTTGGTTGTAAAGCAAAACTTATGTGTCTAGGGTCTCAATTTGAGTTTCCAATTTGCTTAAGTTTATTTCCGAAGGGCCTGAAAAGAAAATTGGAAAAAAATAATATATTTTACTCAGGAGTTATAGTTGAATATATTTTATTTAGCTCATAAGCTATGATCTATACTGATCCATGAAACACACCTTCAAAGAGTAGTACAAAATGATTTTTCCTGAGAGAAAAATCACTTGTTTGAAATAATCATTAATTCAAATAAATATCCAAATCAGTAATTCAAAATTTGATCTCTACAACTTGGTAAGAAGCTATATAATCAATCCCAAATTAAATAACTAAAAAAAAACCCCATAATTTTCAGAAGCCAGATAGCACTTCAAAAGGAGGAAAGAAAGTGGAATCAGAATTAATATGTCTTAATACCGGTACATATTTAATCATCTATCTATATCAATTTCTATTACCATTTACAGAAATAAAAATAATGAGATCTTGATATCTAAATCATTGAAATCTTTGTTTTGTGCACTTTGAATTATGTTCATTTAGTTTCTTAATTAAATTGCTATTACTAGTATTACTTCTTTGTTAGAGATAAAATTCAAATCACATTTTCATTGTAAACAATATATGGTTATTTTATCAATAAACAAATACAGGTCAAAATGAATATACCCAAGGTACCATATCCTTCCGTTTAGCATAAAATCATGGAATTGTTCACAAATTCAATATTGATTGATTATTCCTTAAGAAAACGTAACTTTGATAGAAATAGGATTATTTTAAAAATGATCTTGAAAGAAGATTGAAATTCAGAGTTATGGATTCAATTAGGGAATTTCTTTCTGTTAGTATGTTAAACAACTGCATTTAGAAAGAATCCCATACTCACAATACAGTAGAAGGCTACTCTAGAATTCACTGAAAGATGTTTTAATATATCGGGTAACCAAAAAACTGAATATTAATTACATCAATACTTAACAGATTCATTAAAAATTTTGCTCCTACCATTTTGAACCTCTTATTAGTGTCCTATCAAAATTTTAAATCAACATCCATTATATATCATGAGATATGAATATTTTCCGGAATCCGGTAATAAATACAAATACCGGTATCTTACCTCTCTTATAATAATAACGCAACCACTAAACCTTGCAATGCCTCAAATCTTATTGTTTAAATGCTCATGCCTGTCAGATAACTAGATTTACCCCAAAATCCATTTTAGTGACTTTGAATATTTAGAAAAGCGGACGATGACAGGGTCATTTTCAATTTTGAAATTGATTTTTATGCCAGTAAGTTGTTTGTTTTGACTTAAGTCTTTAACTTCAAATTTCTGTTCAATTTATCTACTACAATTACATGTCAGATTCAGATCTATTTTGATAACGTGATTGAGAGGAATCTCCAAACAAAAAATTGTGATGTGGTGGGACCTGATAAATCTAGATGAAATCAGAACAGCAATCAAGATGGAAGAAGAGGCTGAGACAGAAAATTCAACAGAACAGAGACCCTACTGATCTTAATAATATAAAGAAGTAATCTGCAGGTGATAAAATTATTTCATTTTGTTCGATATAGCCTTTTTTGATCAGCCTCACTATTATTATAATTGCTATCCTACTTTACATGCAATCTTCTTCCTCTTTTTGCTTTCAAAGTAGGGTGGGTTGGTTTTTTTTTGACTCACCCAACAGATATGCATTATCAAAATCTAATTTATAATCTCAGCTGAGCTTGTTAAATACAATATATTTTTAAATGATCTGAAAAACAAAAGGAGCCAGACAAATATGCCGATTGCAAATAAAACGCAGTATAAAATGCTAAGTACAACTGACTAAATTTAACCATCATCCGTTTAGTGTCCTCAATCATCAGGAGTAGACACTTCACAATATAACGCCCATTGATATTATTTTACATAAATCATCAAACTGATAATGAAACATAATAGAACAAGACTGAGTATACTATGTCGTATATTATTATCATTATTATTGAAGAGAGATGAATAAGAAGAAAAGATATGAAAATAATACAATGACTTCATAAAAAATTAGTTTAGATGAAATATTGAAATTGATGCTGACAAGCTAATTTGTCAACATAAATATTTAGAAAAACAATTTGTGACTCCTACAATGTGGAGTATAACTAATACAGTAACAGTTAGATACATGCTAGAAAATGTTGATGTCTGGCTGATTTCTTTAAAAATCATACTTTCAAAGCTTTGCGGGGATATTAAAATAGTTGTTAAGATCAATAGTATCTTTTTATCTTCAAAAGAACGTCATATTGATGACAATTAAAATAATTTATGATATAATGATCAATGAATGATATTGGTAGTTAAAAGAAAGTGATTTCACGTTAATAATATGAATCTGTAGTGCTACAAATGTTATCTTGTGTATGTAATGATGGAAAGCATTGTTTGGACCTATTGCAGTAACAGATAAAAATTAACCCGTCCACCTGACTCATCTCATTGTTCAGGCATTACAGTTGCCTGATTACAGATTCTACTTTTTGACATCATGTATACATTGATTTCATCATTAATTATATAAACTGTGAACCTAAGGGGTTTTGTCAAAACTTTGGCACATAACTCGATTTGGATAAAATAGCAGAAATAATACCTATTTGTAACTTCTAAAAGTTGAGTTTAGAAGAGAGAAAATATTATGAGGATAAAATTAAACCTATGTGTCCATATTAATAACTATTGGATCTTTGCAGTAAATAAAGAAATAATACCTGAGCCACTTTATGTCCATATTCCATGAGAGTTGGCATGAAAGCATTTACACTTTCATCGATTAAACCCTGAATATGTTGTACTGCCTGTTCGTCATTTAAATGGAGCATGAATTTCTCTTGCACCTTAAACAGCAGAAAACAATATGACTAAACATAACATATCAATAAAATAACATCACATTCACAAATGAGTATTTATTGACAAGCAAACCAAAACCATTAAAATCACTGTTGAATAATAATCTGTTAATCATGATTTGTCGTCTGCCAGAATACCTAAAGAAGCTGCTAAAAGGATTTTTCATACAACATAATGTTGAAGTATCTCGACACTGAGTTCAGTAGGTGTGGTGCGCCCGGGAGAGTGAGCAGCGCGCCTGGGAGAGCGAGCAGCATGACATACAATTTTACATTTTTGATTTTCTGACTTAAGATTTTGTAAGAAAGCGGTACCGATATAAAGTATACTACCAGAGAGAATGGTAAATGCCCGATTATATTGGTGGCTAGAACACACCAACTCCCTCAATGTCAACCAAGCTGGATTCCGCAAAAATATGAGAAATCTAGATATTAGCCTAAATTA
>JASKDV010029759.1:0-16286 GCA_032466395.1 Aegires albopunctatus | reverse complement strand
GAAGAAATACTGATGGTAAGAGAAGAGAAATAAATTTGTGTGTGGTAATGCAGTGTTTTCTGTGGAATCCGTCATATATTTTAATTTCAATGCATCTCTTCTTTTCAGAGGCCTAGAGTAATGGAGGGTATTGCGCTACCCTTAAAGCACTTATTCTGCTGTTACCAATCTTCAAGCCTTTAAGGCTGTTCAAAACGACGGAAGATATTTTGCACCACTGCATTATATGATTCAATATCTATAGAGTTTCGTGCAAATTCTTTAGGCAATCATGCCACCAAGAAAATGAAAAATTCTTTGATCAGTTGAATAACAAATCTCCTTTTACCTTTAATTCTAGCTGAAGCACTATAAATTATAAGATGACAATCCGCTGTGTAAAAATCCCATTGCTATTAGCTTTTCTTTCTTTCTTTAGTTAGTAAGTTTTTTCATTCATAAACAATTTCAATCAACCATGCGGGTTCAGGAGACAATTTATTATTTAATTAAAAGAAAAAGAAAAAATTCCGTTCTCTGAGATATCATCACGATTAGCCAGGTTTCCCAATTAAAGGGGTCCCACTTTATAAGAAATTTAAGATTATATGCCACGCTTTATATATCTTGTTTTATACTGTGAGACACGCCTTGGAGAAAATCTGATATTGTTCTATGTAACTTCATATATATACACTTTTATAATCTTCAGCACCCCAACTGTTATATGGAGCAAAACTAAATTACATTGTGTTTGACTACCTGTCAGAAATCACAATGTCCCTTCTTACCGCAGCACGGAGAAAACATCCAGTGAGTAGACTGGTTGCTTTTGACTTTCCATATATATCATGAAATATTTAATACCAAATTACGGATTCTATCTGAAGAAAATATAATAAAGAGTCCATTCGTTTCAATTGCTTATTGTTTCTCTTTTAAGATGTTTAACACTTTCCGGTTAGCTACTCAAACACATTCCTCTCAATATTATAAAATGAAAAGACTTTATGGTACGTTTGGCCCTTTTTTTTTGGCTTCAAGACCAAGGGAAACATAGTGTCAGCTGGTGAGCAGCACCGTCAGAGCAATGGGGGTACATGAATTCGCCCAAGAATAGAACTAGATGCTGAAGTGGCACTCAAACCTAGGACCTCAGCTTACTGTGAGATGCCACTATCCACTCGGCCATCTAGCCCCTAGTACTCTTTACACCTGAGGAGAATGCGTGTAAAGAGACTTTCCCAAGGACTTAATGCCTGACCTAGCTTCAGCAGGAAGCGAGCTCACAGCCTCTCAATTGAAAGTCAACCTCCCTCACCACTCGACCATGACACTTTTATTCCAGTTTAAATTGATATTAAATTGTTTTTATTTTTCAGGATATGGGATATGTGCCTGATTTTGTCCAAGTAACATTTGCACCATTTGTAAAGGATATTAAGGCTAAAGGTGCGTGCCCCCTTGTAATCCTTTGTTTCTTTTCATTGTTGATTTATAATACGAAAGATATTAGTATTAGGTATCTATCAAAATCAAAGTAAAAGTTTTGTGGAATGAATCAAGTTGTGTATTACATTAGACGTGTAACAAATGTGTTAAATATAGGCTACCAGGTATTATTACTATGAGGAGAAAGATACAGAGAAAGGCATAATATTATTTCTTTATGCCCTTGAAATCTTTTCACTTACTAAGTTGGTCTGTGTGTGTGTTGGATAGATGTGCGTATCATAGTTGACTAAAGTGTGTGCATGAAAGGGCTCTAATTTACAAGAAAGCAGTCATATCTATACAGTCAAACCTGTCCATAGATCACAGAGAAAAGTGACTGTTATGGAGAGAGGCTAAGTTGTGGAAGCAAAACTTTCCCTTCTGAGTTCCCAACCAACAACGTACCGTACAGAGTTTACTAACGTTTGTTAATAGTCAATACGCAGGCACATAGTAAAACAAAACAACCCACTGAATAAATCACTGAGACGTTGACATAAGCTCAATGATGGCAACAATTTGTTCTAATTATATATTTTTATGAATTCCCTCTTCTCTGCAGGCTGCTGTTCTTTTAGGAGGAACTGCCCTTAACCCTAAAGAGTCCCTTCTGATAAATTTTCCACCACCGTGTCCTGATGCAGACTGTCTGCCTTTGGATGCATGTAGGAGAACCCTTTTTAAACAGGTACCAGTTGTACTAGCGTTGATGAAGGGTTGTACTGCGTACACTCAAATGCGAGTCTTGAGAACAGGTTTCCTCCACTTTGAATGATTTTACTATTACTCTTTTATTAGTGGATTTGAAGAGACATCAGCTCCCATGCGATGAAAATGAGTCCTAACGTTACAGCATGATCTTTCACTCTCTCCCACCAAGTACATGAGATCTCACTGTCACACATTGGTCTGTTAGTGGGAAGCATAAATTAGATGCTGCTGATCACTATATTGAGGGGCTTAGTTATTATTGCAATATATTAATAACATGAATTCTCTCTCTCTCTCTTCCCACCCACCCACCCACTTACCTTTGTAAAATAGACCCAGAACTGTTCTGGGCACACGGCACTATGGCAACATGAGCGGGCCCGGAACAGTTCCGGACAAGGCACTAAAGGGGTTAAAATTCAAACACATTGATGAGAACCATATACAGTCAGCCCTCTCTAATCTGTACATTTTTGTTCTCTGCAATTTGTTCGGATTACAGAATTTTCTGGATTAGAGAATACACTAAGAAATAATAAGAAAAACATTTGTTCCCAGAAAATGGTCAGGATTAGAGACACATACGTCAAGGCATTTTAATAGGACAGCCTACTGCTAGATCACATCCAATACCACAGTGTTCTGTAGACCTACACTTAGGAGTACATGCCCAGTAGACACCTAATTAAACTGAAAAAAATGGTTAAACTGAAACATAGATTGAAAAAAGAAAAAAAATTATTGTCATATGTTTAAACCAATATTAAAGCAACGGTTCCTTGAATTTCAGTTTAACAAGTTTCTAATGTATTGCATTGTACAGTATGCGGTCAAACCTGCCTAAGCCTTTCCATTACGGTTTTCCTGTACCAATAATGATAATAAACTTTATTCATCCATAGGGAAATTAGATTTACAGACATGGTAAGAATGAGTAAAGAAAATACATATAGTGCTAAAAATCTATCAAAAGAAAAATATGGCAGGTGAAAGAAAAATTCTTGAGTTAATAGTGGTTTGAGAATATATATATATTATATTACAATATACATGTACACATATACTCACATATATATATACATACTTACGTATTCATACATATAAACATATATATATGCACATACATAGGAATGGGGTATGCTAATAATAATAACAACAATAATAATATAAGATTTGCTCTAAAAATATAATGACTTAAAATACAAACTAAAGGCAAAAAGGCAGTAGAACTAGAAAGGAATCATGGGAGCTTAGAATTAACAAACCTAACTCCAGTAGAGAGAAATGAACGCCGATGTCTTTCACTTTTCGTACGGGGTGAAATGAGGCGACCACTCCTTTCAGACGTTCTTAAGTACCTCGACAAAGGATGCATTTTGTTGTCAAGAATGGTTTTAATTTTGCCCAGACAACATATTTTGTACAAGATGTCAAAATTATCAATAGGATTAGTGAACTTGGAAGTTCTTTTGATTAACCTATTGATTATTTGCTTATCTGCCGAAGAGATATTCCCTCCCAAAACTGTCATGCAAAAGACTAATACACTTTCGACAATTGATCTATAGAAGAGGGTGCATCGGATGGTATCAATTTTTTTTAAAGTGCAAGTTTGGATAAAAAATACATTCTTTTGTTGAGTTTTGATTTGATAAGTTTAACGTGGTCCATCCATTTTAGACAATCATCAACAACTACTCCCAGATATTTTGTAATTTTTAACTTGTTCTACCACTTGTTGTTTAATTACAAGGGGTTCGTGTGTTTGTTTGTTTTTTCTGAAGTCTATTTATTATCAACTCTTTTGTTTTCGCAACATTCAATTCAAGGTGGTTTTCGTCGCGCCATGAGACAAACATTTCTAGTTACTGTCTATATTCAGATTCATTCCCATGATAAGAATAAGGCCTTGTAGTGATTGTCATCTGCAAATTTTATTAGTGGCACTAGGTCAGGCTTGGTGCTCTGACAATCATTTGTGTATATTGTAAACGGTACTGGCAATAGCACACAACCCTGGGGGGCTCCAGTGTTTATAGAAATGGTACTTGAATACGTTGCATCTTCTTTTACAAATTGCCTTCTGCTAGTTAAAAATTCTAATATTTAAGGGATTTATATTTTTGTTAATGTTGAGATCTAACATTTTAGAAATTAATAGCTGAGGTTGCATCGTGTTGAATGCCGATGAGAAGTCGACAAACGATAACCTGCAATAGCTTTTGGGCATATCTATGTGTTTATAAATGTTATTTGTCAATACAATGAGGGCATCCTCCACACTATTTTGTAACATCCTTGTGTTTTTCCTATATTTTAACCTCTTCATAGTGGTCTTCTGTGCAACGTGGCCGCAGCCACTCTTTTTGTGACAAAACAGACTCCTACCCTGTTCGAAACATTCACTAGTACAGTGTACAGAAGCCTCCTGCAAAGTTGTCCTGCTCAATGGCAACATGACTGACCACCCAATTTCTATCGCCTATCCTACTCTTAACCCAAGAAAAGCTCATAATGTCATGGAAGTAGCATTGCCTAGATGCAAGTGTGTCTTCGCTTCATAGAAAAAATTCTAGGTCACGAAGTTTGTTAAACCAAAACTCATTGAATAGAGTCACTTTATCAATGAATAACAAAGCCGCAGGAAAGGCTCCGAGGTAAATTCAAATTGGAATCTAAAAATATCCTCAAATCAAAACTAATTGCTTTACTCATATGTGTTAAATGGGAATTTCCTTGAAAGAAACAAAAGTCTTGCTAAAATGATGGGCTGCATTGTGCCTGTCTCTCGTCATGGACGTGTTAGGGGATAATTTCATCCTCTGTACACTTCTCGATGCAACTCGAATGTGTTCATAGGAGACTCTGTGTTGGTCGCCTACCATACTTATGAAAAGGGTAAACAATGCTAGGTGTTACCAGCAGACATGCCAAATTAGCCCCCAACTAGACGTGGCTAAGGTTAATCATCCCTTTCACAAAGCCAATCGCCTTTGTCTGGATTAGAATTGTCTGATGCAACCCATTCTGCTGTACACAAGAAGAAGGAGCTTAAAAATGTAACCATTGGCATGACTTCTGCTTATCGACTGGCTATACCACACCATCATGAAGTTGCAAGTAGGATTGTTCTCAACTCTTCATAACAAAAGGGGGCAGGGTTTACTTTACAGCAATTGTGGGGTTCTTAATAAATCTTATCCATCCCATTCATTTTAAGGTTGTCTTCTGTAATTTAAACAAGTCCATGGCATAAGCACTTTCACGTAGGGGCAACAAATTGAACAAGAAGTAGAGAGAAGTATTGGTCATGAACCTAGGCCTGGAAAGTCTATTTTAAGTTTAAGTAGATGTACATCTTTCTTACATTAATTTGCTGTAAATATATATTAGATATGAAATGATGATATTTAAATTGGTGTTAAGTCGTGGAATATATAAATTTGTACGTTTCCTTTTTGCTTACTGCAAAATAACTTGTTTTGCCCTGCCATTTTTTAGAATGTAGGCTTGAATTATATTAAAAGCATTTTTCATCGGGGTGTTTTCTTTATTTTGTGGACTTTGTTAAAGTTTGTTCCACGTCAAATTTGTGATTGTGCATTTTTTCTTTTCTATTTTTTCCCTCTCCGGCTTTTATAATAATATGCTACCTTGGTACAATGAGGAATTTTTTTTGTTTTCTCTCTCAAACAGATTATCAGTGAGGATTTACTTGGATCTCTTTCATCAAACATATTTCCATCTAACATAAACGTTTTATTGTTGGCTCCAAGATCCATTCCTATATCTTGGTTCTGTCCCAAACATTCGATGAAGACTCCTAGTAATGGATCTATTGTCTCCATAAACTTCCATTGTGCTTATCGTGTGCCAATTTGTCATGAGCTGACCTTTGAGGAAGGAGATCTAAACATGTCAGGACTAGAGCCTTTGGATTGTACCCAGTGTGAGAAAGACAACTCAGAACATATATCATCTCAAGAAAGTGAGAGTTTTCCAAGAACAGATGCTGATAAACAACCAGAAAAAGGTCACTTTTGTCAACACCACAAACTGAACTATTTGTTTAGCAATTATGAAAAGAATTTCAAGGAAATTATCAGCTCTCCTTCGGGAAGAACCCTGCCTGCTTTGAAATCTAGTTCATTATCACAAAGTCTACAGGAAAACGGTGTTCAAACTTGTTTTAACAACAGAGAGGATCTTAGATTTGTTCAAAACTCTCATCAGATGTCAGAATCAAATTTTAATCCTGAACCTATTGGCAAGGGCAAAGGAGAGGACAGTCTTTTAGACTGCATTTGGTATCAGAGTCCTGTGATACTTAAAGGTTTCAAATATTAATTTGTCATTTTTTAGATATCCGTAAAGATGAATTAGATCTATATTGTTAATGCATGAATAATCTTGATTGTAGTATATGTAGTAAAAACAAGTTTCGCTCACACAAAGACAAAGTTGACTGGATAGTTTCTCACACTGGCCAATATTTGTCTCAGACTGGGAATATGGCAATTTGTTTTAAGCACTTTTACCAGGGGGACAAAGATTTACCAACAAAATTAAAGTTATTATACATGAATGTGTAAGGTTATTTATTTATGTATACAGGAGTTCAGTCATTAAAGTAAAGTATATTTTAAAAATATTTATTAAAAAATTTGTGCATTGGGCTGTTACCTGTTATCCTTTTCATTCATGGTTCAATTCTGTGGTAACAACAAAGTATATGAATATAATGCTTTTAGATTATTTTAATTATTGTTTCACAATTAACATCACAATCCATTGAGTTAAGGAGAAAATGTGAAGAAAAGATGACACATAGCCTTTTTTTTCTGAAACAAATATAAATACATGATATACCGTTACTTGGTTTTTCAAATTTATGCTTTCATAACTTCAAATTATATTGGTATTAAATTGGACCTGTGAGGGTTTTTGTTTTATGTTTATTATTATTATTATTACAATGGGAGGAGGTATTTTTCTATTTCATTTATTTATTTATCTATTTGGGGTTTTTTTGGGGGTGGGGTTGTTGTAATTGATGACTGTAGGGAATTTTTATCGTTATCAAATTTTTCTTCTTTTTAAATGAATCATATTTTTATGCCCCATTATTGTCCTTGCCAACTAACTAACTAAATAACATTTAGGAAAATACCAAGTGATTTTAATATCATTTAGTAGTGTGGGCATTGTGAAGGAAATATTTTCCTTTGTTGTATTCTTTTACATCACGAAAATTTGATTTTGAATGCTCAGAAGAGTAAAAGGAAGTTCTGCAAATAGAAAATGCCTTTTGATTGCAAGTACGGTAGGATATTCATTATCAGGATCCCAGGTAATTGGGAATTTAGCATATTGGGACCAAATCTCGGTGAGTGGAATTTTCTCCATATAATTTACCCCTCAAATGGTAAGGATCTCCGACTAGTTTAGGCAATTTTTCGTTAGATATACATTTTTCAACTTCATTTATTTCTTACTGAATAATTCAAACACCCTCTTTTTCTTTTCATCCAAATGTAATTGATTGCTTTGTTAATCATTTTTCGTAACATTACCAATCTTGAGAGAAGTTTGTGAAAAACCATTATAGTATAGAGACTCACCATGAAAATAATTTAACCATAACAAGTTCATAGTTATAATACAATACAACGAGAGAGTTTTAGGTCTACCAAACATTCTTAATAAGGAATGACCTGTCTTAAGAAGCTTCTTACTATCATGAAAAGACAAAGGTTGACTCAAACCATTGAGTTTGAGGGAAAGCCAATATTAGTTGGTGCCTGAGAAATCTGTTTTCCTAATTTGGGAGGTTCCAGGCCTAGAGTGCCTACAGTTACTTAGTTTGCACATGACTTTTACCGTTTTCAGTCGCACAAAATATTTCACTATATAATGTTATGTTTTTTTATTAATGTACACCACTATCTCATTTACCAGAATTAGTTAGTCTATGATTACAAATCACAATTTGTTGTAATCTCACTTTTAACAATCCTTTTAAGTTTTTTTTTTTAGTGTGTGTAAAAATTCAACTTGAAATTCAACCTTTTTTCATGTATCAGAAAAAGAATTTTAGTTATTCATATATTTTCTAATCTTTCTTTTAACATGGTTTTCATTATATCAAATTCAGAAACCTATGGATTTTCGCTTGTCATTTCTGGATAAGTAAAAAGCTATTGGATATATTTGTTTTAAGTGCAACGAGAAAATGATTGAGGGTCTACTGCCATAATAGATGCGATTGTTTGTAGATTTTGCAAAGAGAAAACGGCAATAAAAATTTTACAATTAGGAGATGGCACATGGATTGAAGATTGAGGGTTTTTTGTTTGGATTTTTTTCCTCTCTCAATATTGCACTGCATGGGTTTGATTATTTATGTAATCCCAAATGCTCAAAATTTACATACATAGATCTCATTTTTTCTTCTTTATGATTAATATTATTATAATTATTTAAGAAGGATTCATGCGTGATATATTATTTACATGAAAAACAAACATCCAAGCATGTGTCTCCATGATAATTGTACTGTTTATTGCTTTTCAAATTTGATGATGAAACTTGATGGACTTGGTTTATATACCTCTAGATTCCTCAGGAAACTTGGGGCCATAATCACTTTTCTCCAGTGTACAGTACAGTACAAGTTCTGTAAGATGCTCTTCATTCAGTGCAGGCCATGTAACAGTATGATGTCTTTTGCCACGACACAATCAATACATGTACTTCATTACCATGTGTGCCTTTGTCTTCCAACTTTCCATATTCTCAGCGGATACCATTTCAACAATTGTCTTGTGACGTTTGATAACGATTTCCGCAGGGTGTGGCTGATCCATTTCCATTTATTTTTCTTGATGTCATGCTCAACTTCCTGCTGAATTGTCTTATGTTGAAATTCTTTGTTTGAGTCAGGGATGGAACCTCTTCCGGTTTTTTTATCGCCAGCAAAAATACTTGGAAGAAATAATAGGATTGTCTATGTAGTGATTATATTGTATTATAATTGTATTAGAAATTCATGTAGATCAGATGTACTTAAGTTTTAAATTAGTTTTATAATGTCTTAATTGAAATATTTGAAAGTATTGGACTTGCTGTCCATTTGTAAAACAGGCACAAAAAAATGTTCTGTTTTGTTTTGTTTTTTTGAAGCTTGGTTCTATCCCTGTTGAGTTGTCATCAGGCCATTTTATGTTAAGGATGTTTCTAAGGCACTTGTTCATAAAGGACTGCATGTATGCGTGCTTGTTTTTGTTATGCGCCACATCTTGGCTTCATAGAACAGGACTGGCTTAACATTTGTGTTGAAAATTCTCATTTTGTTATGTAGTGAGAGTCATCTATTCTATCTGTGGTGGGAGGGCTGAAGATTTCCAGATTGATTGCAGAGAGTGGAAAACATGTCTTGTCTTGATGATGCAGCTTTGATAATAACAAACAATTAGTAATTTATTGGAATTATTCATTAATTTAAATAATCTTTTATATGTACATGGCTCAGTTGGTCGTAAAGATACGAAACTCAAGTGTGAAACCTGATTGACTGATAGAGTCTTGGGGGGAACCTACAGGACAGGCTGACAATAGTTTCCATCATTATCCTACTCAATTATTAATTGTAAGCTTATACTTATGGTAAAATTTTGTCAAATTGGTTCCTGTTTTGTTTTGCATAATATGTTTAAAAAACACATTTTATCCTTTGTTTCATAAGAAACAGGGATAGATCTGCCATTTGCATCCAAAACGCAGTTTGGATACAAACGGCAGAAATAGACACTGGCTTTATAAGCCATATTGGCTTAAATGAAATTTACCACAACTATATTATGTTATTCTATATATCGAGATTTATTCATCACAATCACTCACTGCTAATGTTCAAAGAAAAAGGAAAATTTTTAATAAAAATCAAACAAATGCTATGTAAAAATTATTACTGAGTATTCCATTGCTTCATAACATGTATTTTAAAAATTAAGATATTAGCTTTGTTTGACTTTTCTATGTTGCTCTTGTCTCAGGGTGCGAGGGTAGTTGGGTTGATAGACTGTTTATTTGTGTATTCTTCTCTCTTCTTTTTGCCTTCCTCCTCTTCAGTTTTATTCTCTTGTATAAGTAAAGGAGGGGAAGAAAGCAAGTGGGGGTATGTGAGTATGCATTATGTGAACAAAGTATCTACTCGTCCGAAGAAAGCCTAGGCTCTGTTCGTCCGCACAAGGTGCACAAAGGCTTGGATAGATTTATGAATATAGATTTTCAGGGGGTTTCTTCATTTATATACCAGTATAATAAAACGCAAGAATTAATTTAATGACGCCGTATTTTGTAAATAAAACTATGCTATACCTAGTTAGGAAAAACAGTGATTACTCCGTCACTGAACATAACATCGGGGCTTAGATGTAGGCTTATTCCTGTAATACATGTACGATGTACATGTATACTATTCTTGGCGATCTAATAACCGAAGTCCAAGTGGTGGTGGCGGTTTGTAGCTGATTCTTCAATTGCTTCCTACTTGGACGACTGTAGTTCAATTCCTGCTCAATGTAACTTAAACATTTTTGTTTAATTCTATTAGTATTATGGTTTTTTAAAAACTACTCTTTTCTTCTCCTTTTTTAAAAAGAAATATCACGATCTAGTATTTATTTCGCCTCCTAGCCTACTGCTAATTTATTTTGTTTGGTAAAGTCTAGACCTAGAATCAGATGGACGCTCATTATTCACCCATTCTTTCTAATTAGTAGTCTGAGTCTGAGTAATTTTTCCATGTTATTGTTATTGCCAAAATGTGTCATCAGTCTGAATCTTCGGGTAAACAGTGCGCTTCATTCAAAGAACTCGCGCAAAAAAATAAAAAGGGAGAGAGCGAGAGCTTGCAGAGGTTCCATGGCAGAAAGCTGCATTCCAAAAATCTGTCTTAATCCCCTTGGTGCATACATAGCTATGACCTGATGAAAGGCGCTTCCCTCTAATACTAATACGCTGACATTGACAAGATCTGACTCTACCGATAGCCAGGTATTCATTTAACACCTGAGTGTGGTGAGGAAAATGTGTGTGAAGAACCTTTCCCTGGGACTTACATAGCTCCCTACCAGGATTCAAACCTGAGACTTTTCAATCACAAGCCAAATGTCTATCTCTGAACTACAATGTATGGTATAAGTATAATACGATGTAGAGGGGTTCTTCCTGTGATATACCTACAGCCAGGTACTAATATTTCCCCAGAGCATGGTAAGAAAAATGTGTTGGAAGAACCTTTCCCAAAAGTCAAACCTGGGACTTTTCTTCAATCATCACCAGTCCAATCTTTACCTCAATACCAAGATACCACACCCAGGGGAGAAGATAGCTCAGTAGGTAACGGCGCTGGCCTACAAAGCCAAAACGGTCATGAGTTTTTTCGCGCTCGAGTTCGAATCCCGGTCGGTGCAGGCTTTATGTGGAAATCAACCCTGGCAAAATTAAATTCCTACCATGGTAATAATTTAGAGAAACATCCCTACAAACTTCTCCTACTAAGGCGTTGACACTGTCAGTGTCTCTGAGTAAGCAGAAAATGTCTAGATAAGGAAGTCTGCCTGGACAACCACACTTCCTGAAAATACATTGTCTAGGCGCAGCGCAACATGCTGCATCCATGGTCAGATATGACCGACGGAGGCCTATACTAAAAATACACCCAGTATACAATGTAGGGAGGTTCTAGTCTGCCTTGTGATGCCCATCGTCACTTTTTTAAAGTCCTGTGCCTCTTGGACAGATACTGTCCTTCATTCAGTCTAGCCTCTCTCACAAGTGATACTCTTGTGCATGAATTTGTATCATAATATAAGAATCGTTGTAGCCGATAAAGACAAAGAAAGGTTTGTTATTATTATTATTATTATTATTATTATTATTATTATTATTATTATTATTATTATTATAGTTGTAACTCCATTCAATGCAAACTCATTACTGGTACTCACAATCAACTACAGTGAAACCCGTATAATTTGAATTCCTTGGGATGTGGTTTTGACTTTGAATTATCCGAGTTCAAATTATGATTTCAGTAGTTATAGATTGATATTGCTAAATGGCTAGGCCTTAGTCACCTGGCTGGTGTAATTTTGACCGCGTAATCGCAAGGCTTGGCATTTTATCGATTTACTGTACTATATATTAATATTAATAACAGGTCAGCTTTTATTACTATGCTTAGGGCCCGCATTTGGGATGAAGTAAAGTTGATGGTTGGTTGAGATGCTCTTTAACAGTACATGTAATTACATATGTACCATGGCAATTCAAACTATGCTTTTAATTTTTCACATCGGGCCAGAAATACATATACATGTATTTCAAATTGACCTAGATTTTTTAACAACGTCAAAGAAGGAAACAAATTTATCAGGAAATTCGAATTATCCGAGTTCAAATTATGTGGACTTCACGCTGTACAATATCAATAATTATTTCCCCCTCCCATGAAGGCCATTTCTCACAAGTATCCTCTCAATTCTCAACTCCCAGAGGAGCAGAACAGCTGAATATTAGCACTTTCCTGCTAGTATACGGACAAGATCTGGTGGGCCAACTCTTTATAATGAATGTACCTGAGTAATATGAGGAAAATACGTCTGAAGATACTCCCAAGGACTCATCGTCGGTCTAAGAGTACATGTATGTAGTAGGAATCGAATAGTTTTTCGATTGTAAGGCGGCCACATCGGCCGATAATTTTTATTTATTTTCTTATTAATTGTTTTTGTTAATGAAGTGATCAGACCAATATCACAAGAGCTAGAACCCAATCAAAAACTGCTTGCTTCTCCAACCAGCTAAACATTTGGAGGAGCGTTCTAATTATAAATGCCAAATTTCTCAAACATACTAGATCTAGTCCTGCAGTGACCAGAACAGCAAGCAAGCACCCCTCTTACCCTTAGTTAGTCTTATAATTAGGAACTCTGAAAGTCAGACAGTTAACCTCCCTACCTCTAAAAATGATTGCCATAGGTGTTCTTTCTTCACTAGCACTGTAAGATTGTGGAAGAAATAATTGAATTTGAATCCGGATTTAAGATGTAGTGAAAGTTTTTAAACTCTCATTATTTATTTACATGTATCAATTTATATTTATTGACGGTAATGCTCAACCTAGTTGAGTTTTGTTAGTTTATTTAAAGAAGAATGAGAAGGAGAAGAAGAAAAGAAAGGATGATAACACTAATAACAGTTCAAGTTGGATGGCAATTTACCTAGTATTTGGAAAGATGCCAATGTTGCACCTCTTTTTAACAATGATCAATGGTCAAGTTGAAAAGAATTGCTGACATCATGCATCCTTGCCTTACACTGGTCTTGATTTCGAAGAAGGTGTCACTGTGTCCAACAGAGCATCTAAAGTTGCATTAAAAGCTCTTGATTAGATGTACCAGTTTTAGTGATAATATACCACAGTGTCGAAGGATGTTTCAGAGGCTGTCCCTGTGTAAACTGTCGAAGGCTTTTTCAAAATCGATAAAGTTCACAAACAGTTGTCTTTGCCATTCCATGCACTGTTCGATAATGTTTCTGAGGGTGAATATCTGGTCCACACATCCTTTCTCTTTCCTGAATCCTGCTGGTTCTTTCCTTTCCTTAGTGTTTCATTCACTGCATTTGACATTCTTCTGATTATGATTTTGGCTAGAATCTTGCTTGGTACTGGTAGTACAGTGATCCCCCTCCAGTTGTTACAGTCATCCAAGGCTCCTTTCTCTGGAATCTTGCAAATCACTCCCTTGGTCCTATCACCAGGTACTTTCTCGCCTTCCCACACAGATGTGAATAGATGCAGCATGATGTCACTGCTAGCTCAGGGGCCGCCTTGAAGTTGAACACTTCGGGCGGCATCAAGGTTGTCCTGGCCTGGTGACTTTGTAATGGTCTTGATGGAAGCCACTATCTCTTCTTTAGTCGGAGAGTCGATGTTAATGTCTAAATCTTCTTCAGCTTCCGGAATGTCACTGTTTCGCCAGGTGGCGGTCGGTTTAAAATTTCTCGGAAGTATTAAACCCATCTTTTATCCCGTTCTTTCTCCTTTCAGTCTCGCACTCATCAATCTGCTGTCGACGAGTTTCCATTCCAGAAGGCATCGTTTAAGGCCTTTCTTGAGGATGATAGTAACTCCCTGATGGTGCTGGTCATCGTCTCTTCCAGAGTAAAGAACGGTTTCTCCGGTGGTGGTTATCATCCTCCCAGATCCAATCCATCTACTCTCACTCACTCCTAGGACATGGAGGCTAAATCTTTTATTTCTGTTGTAACTTGTGCCAGCTTCCCCGTCTCATACATCGTACTTACGTTTCAATGTCCTAGTCTGATCTTAGTTTTGGTAGCGTTCAGGTACTTCCTTATCCTGCTGGTAGTGTCCCTTCAGCTTTAGCCATCAGCATTCATACGAGTCTCACGAGCTCGAAAGTCCCATTGCACGCTGAAGTAGATAATGTCTTTGTTGCTGTTTCCGTAACTTGTTTTGTTTTATGGGACAGGGTTGTTAGCCCTGTGTCCAACCCCCAACCTGGAGGACCAGGTGCTCAAGAACGGGAGCACAACCTTTTTGGCTAATTAGTCAGCCTGTACGACATGCTAGCATCACGTTGGGCATATTCGGCTTCTCTCCCTACTGAGAGATCCCGTTACCCTAGATCATAGTGGGAAAATAAATGCCAATTTCTCTGGAAAAATAAATAGCTGTAATTTGCCTTAGTATGCATGAATTCCACTCGCACCAACTCATGTTGCTGTTATTCAATGTATTAGTGTATGTCAACGAGCTAAGTCAAAAGCCAAGATGGAGTAACTGGTTGCATATAGTATGTATCACTTTTCTCCTGAACAAATCTGGATCATTCTGCCATGTAATCGCTACCTTACTGAGAGATCACATTTGAACATTTTTATTTACGATTGCTGAAAGCTATTCATGTGGAAAGTTCAGCTAGAAATCAAAACAAAACCTCTAGTTTGTTGACGACCTTCTGAAATCAACCCATGCAAATGGTTTGTTTTGATTATAGGGAGCGGCCATTTTTTTGTCAAAATTGTCAAAAATGTTTATTTTGGTTAATTAAGCAGAGAAACAGATTTATTTTGTTAAAAACACTAAGCTACCTATATCAATGCACAAAATGCAATTGAATGATTTTTAGATCTGCCAGTCAATCTCGGTGTTTTGGTAAAAATTTAATTGAGCCAAAGAAGCACAATAATCTCCCTTTCGCTATATTTTTAAAGAGAGATGGTAGCTTTTGTTTTTTTAAGTTTTGTCTATTTGATAAAGAACCTTGTTTAAAATTGAAAATCTGCATAGATAACATTGAGATCTAAGAATGGTGTTAGTAATTTCAATCTTATTAAGTTAGTCAGTACGCTTGAAGAAGAAAAATGGATGATTGATGGCTCTTCTGGCATTCTTCTAAAATTGACCATAGGACAGGTAGGATCAGTTTAGCTTTGAACTGATCATTCCCCTTCCTCAGTTGCCAGTTAGAAAAGGATTTGTGCTGCAACCTAGGTGTCCTGGATTTTATACTCAATTTGACATCTGGGTTGGGTTTTTTGCCTTGGATAAGATAATTAACCCCTATTGCCTATATTCATATACACTGCAGCTAATGCTTGGATTATCCCAGTCTTCTTTTCACAATAGACCCCTCAAAAAATATTCGTATGGGATTATTAATTGTGGATTATTCAAAAATGTTTTTAAACAGCTGTTATTGAACATGTGAGAGATGGCTGTACTGTCAGGGCTTTTCTACTTCCGACCTTTGAGTATGTGACTGTGATGTTGTCAGGCATAAAGGTGAGTAATTCCAATGGCTATTTTGTTGTCCTGTTCTTTCAGGCCTTTGTTTTATATCTTTTTGATGACCAGGTTTTTTTGTAATACCAATTAACTGAGAACCCAGAACATTTTAAGAGTTAGCGCAACGAAAGGTAAAGTTTGATTATGACGGATTCCACAGAATCAAATCAGAGATCTACTTTGAAACCAGAATTTTAGTGAAAATTATAAATGCTTTAAA
>JASKDV010029648.1:0-16288 GCA_032466395.1 Aegires albopunctatus | reverse complement strand
TAAGAGTTATGTATGGCTTAAGTTTAAATGATCATTGTAGATAAGAGTTATGTATGGCTTAAGTTTAAATGATCATTTTAGATAAGAGTTATGTATGGCTTAAGTTTAAATGATCATTGTAGATAAGAGTTATGTATGGCTTAAGTTTAAATGATCATTGTAGATAAGAGTTATGTATGGCTTAAGTTTAAATGACCATTTTAGATAAGTTATGTATGGCTTAAGTTTAAATGACCATTGTAGATAAGAGTTATGTATGGCTTAAGTTTAAATGACCATTGTAGATAAGAGTTATGTATGGCTTAAGTTTAAATGACCATTTTAGATAAGAGTTATGTATGGCTTAAGTTTAAATGACCATTGTAGATAAGAGTTATGTATGGCTTCAGTTTAAATGACCATTTTAGATAAGAGTCAAGTATGGCTTTTCATTAACTTTGTGGATGTATAGCAGCAGGATTGAATTTGTATCGGAAGACAGACTTGAAGTATTAGGACATGTATATTCCCTGACCCACATTTGGTAATTAACTCTCGTTTATCCCTCTTCCCATTACCAGGATTGCCGCCAGAGAAAGGAGCCATCCCAGAAGACATTCCATCTGTGGTGCCACGAACCAAGGAGGACATAGCACCCATCGTGGCAGAGATAGTGGACATATTCTGGACCCACCGACGCTATGGGGAATCTCTGGATGAAGTAGAACCCTCAGAGGATTTTCTTCACGCTGACGAGGATCAAGAACAGGACTTGTTGTCTACCCAAAGTTGTCGCAGTTGGCGTCGTATGCTGTTTGATTTAGCCAGGGAGGTTATTATGGAAATTTACAAGGATGAAGACAAGGTGGGTGATTGCTTATTGTCAATGTCATTTGAAAAATTACTTTAGGGAATTGTGGTAAAGGAATGTTTTATATATTTATATATACATATTTATTCTTTCTTATTTACGATTTTGTAGTATGATTTAATTGGTTTTTCTAACCGGAAAAGAATTTTAAACGTTAAAGATTTATTTGATTGATATTTCCTTAACACTTCAGAATGAGTGTAATAACTGTTGATATCGTCGACTTCCATAACACTTGAGAATCAGTGTAGTAACTGTTGATATTGTCGACTTCTATTGAGTGCATTGCTATACATTCCAAGGAGACATGTACTTGATAATGGTTCAATTTGGTGAATTAATTTCCTCGTTATCTTTTCCCCCAGCCCGATGCCCCAGTCTGGCAGAAGGCCAAGCATTCCGGCCGTAAATATTTCAAGGGATCATCCCTTCCAACCACCGTTGATTCATTACGTCCTGTCGTCGAGTCCGCTGTCTTCGATATCCTGGACGTCAATGGGAACAGAAAGAACAATACCGTCAACAAGTGGAATGTCCGCAAGAAGAAAGATGCAGTCGATGCTGTGTTGGTTCATGAGCTGGGTGAGGAAGAAAAAGGCTGGGTGGATTATAATCACGACGAACTGAACCTGAAGATGAATTTGACAAACTCCATTTTTGACTCTCTCTTGTCGGACACTGCTCACACTCTCAACGGTATATACCAAAGGAAGAGTCAGGTCTAAATTCATCCCCTCCCCCCTCCCCTCCTCAACTGGACTAGAAGCATCATTTACCAAAGATAAGAATTATCAATATATGATTATATATTTGTATAACGTCGTCTTTTGGTTGATACCAGATAGGCTCCTTGCCTATAACCCGTGACCAAGCATGAGACGAATAATTAAACCAAAGAGAACCCGATTGACGTTCTGAATATTATTTTAACTGTTTCAGCTTTTATCAAGAACGTCCCAGAGCTCCTTAGAATTTTATATACCTATTTTATCAAAGCCATAAGACTTTCTCATTCAGGATCAAATGGAATGAGATAGATGGATTGTTTATATCAATAGACTTCATTATATTTCCCCTCTCTTCTCCATTAAAAGGGAGGGAAAAAAGCCCCAAAAGGCTCTTGTGGTTTTTTTCCCCCCAATGTGAAGTGCCTGTGAACCCGACAAAACATTTGAGTTTTCTTTATGGAGTAGGTCAGAGAGACCGATTTCTTTATCGCCGTTTCAACCCAAATACAAAGACATTGGATCCAAATGACAAGTATACAACTACATTCCAAATACTACAAAGTTTAGTTCTTGCCATGTTCATGGTGAGCTTTTCAACAATTGTTATCGACAGCCCAGCATACATAAATTGTTCATTCTCAAGTCAGAGATCGTGTTGAAAGTGTTAGCGACATCATCTTCTTTATTTTCTGAATTGGATTTCAAACAGCTGTGATTGGAGGTATTGAATCGTTATTATTTTGTTGGACTCAAGAGCTGCCTCATTGGTTTGACGTTTGTTGCCCTCCTCAACGAATCCTCTCTCTTCGTTATATAATCAACGTTTCTTTCATGTGGATGTTGAATTCTTCATTTCCCTAACACATTGACGTCTAAGAATCATCAACTTCTAGTTCTAACCAAAAGGCCTCCTCCCCTGTGCCTAGTTCAAAACGTTGTAATGTTTGTCGTATTTGACTGCTGTGGGTGGTGTTAAGCGTTTTAAAATAATTTTTTATACCAAATAGTCTTTACGTTATATTAACCATAGTTTATCGTATTCTAGAGTTCATTTTTTAATATTAAAAATATATAAGATAATATAGGTCTTAGATGAACTAATATTGGTGCCAATTTGATGGTGCACTGTGTCCTACTAACAATAGCCAAAGAACTTTGTACAAGGCTTGATTGGATTGGTGGGATGGATTAGAAGATCAAAACTTTATTGTATTCTATTTAGTAGCACCACGGACAGTCAGGACATATTTCAATTTGAACTTTTCAAATGCTAGTGAGATTTGTAAGCAAATATTATTTATTGACTGTTTGGTTCTATAAATACTCTACTCCAATCTTACAAATGGCCATGAAAAAGTTTCACTTTTGACCTAGAACATATCAACTATGTCATTATTCTTGAAAATAGATTTAGTTTTTTTATTTGATATAAATTGTTGGTGCACACGAAAGTTTTTTTAGACGTCATGCCTTAATTATATAACATAGTTTTTTGGCAACAAAAAAAATCATTGATGCACCGTACCTCGATTTTTATTCAAATTACTCCCATTAGGTCACAGTCACGGTAGAATTTACTTTTAAGGATTCTAACACTGTAAGTCGTTAATTTAAACGGCCTGTTTCCATCAAAGAAACATTTTTTCCCCAGAATTGGTAAAAGTCTTAACATCGGGAGTGTCAGTTTTTTTGTGGGGGTGGGGAGTTTGTGTGTGTGTGTGTGTTTGATCTTTTTTAGTAAATCATGATGATTAGCGTTCATTTTATCACTCCATGGCGTGTGTGTGTGTGTGTTTGTCAAAATATGGCCACCGTTTGTTGTCTTGTCCGAGTTTCACCCATTTTTGTTGCTGTCAATATTTTTATCTGGCCTCTTTCTCATAACAAAATACAATTCCGTCCAGACGCTTCCATTCAAAGCTTTCTTCTAAGCTTGGTTGTGTATTTATAGAATACTTTAGCCTCGTTGATCGTTATTATTTAATTTCCATATAATTTCATAGGTAGTTTTTATCTATAAATAAATATGAATGCATATATTACATAATGTACTTACCTACGAATATGAATATTTCATATTATTTATTGTTTGCTCGTTGTTCTCTGAATTTTGCAAGTAAAGAAGGGATATCCACTGCATTTGACATTCCTGATGGATGAACCTTGAATCATGATTATAATTCTGTCTCCCCAATACTGTTCTCATCATTAGATGAGCCAATTATTTTTACTATTATTTATGTGATTTTATTTTACATTGTCGAAATGGTCAGGCAAAAAAAAGTGTACAGCCCAAGAGAAATCCCTCCGTTGTATTGTCTACTGGTATACGTTGTATTGTCTACTGGTATACGTCGTATTGTCTACTGGTATACGTTGTATTGTCTGCTGGTATACGTTGTATTGTCTGCTGGTTTACGTCGTATTGTCTGCTGGTATACGTTGTATTGTCTGCTGGTATACGTTGTATTGTCTACTGGCATATGTTGTATAGTCTACTGGTATACGTTGTATTGTCTACTGGTATAAGTTGTATTGACTGCTGGTATACATTGTATTGTCTACTGGTATACGTTGTATTGTCTTTTTGTACGGTATACATTGTATTGTCTTTTGGTATACGGCGTATTGTCTACTGGTATACGTTGTATTGTCTACTGGTATACGTTGTATTGTCTACTGGTATACGTTGTATTATCTACTGGTATTTGTAAAAAGATGTACATCCAAAGAATATGGTTTCTGACATTTGCCGTGTTTGAGTTTGTTCGTGGATGCATCTGTGGATTTTCACTATTCGTACTTTCTCTTCCAGCCTTGAACAAAATTTGTATCGGGATATATTTTCTAAACAAACAAAAATCATTTCTTTGTGTCCCTCCCGATCAAAACCTCGTCTTCCATAGAAGCAATTCCGTAGATGAATGTTCTTCAACTTTCACAAATATCTGTGTAACAAACTAGTTTGGAGTTTGAAATGACCGTTGCATGAAATAATGACATTTCTCTGATCTAGTTGACAGGACCATCTTAAACTAATCATAAAGTTGTATTTATTGCTGATATCGAAGTTGATGCGCCAGATGTAATGTGCGTGGGTGTGTGTGTCTGCGTGTTATTTGAATTTCAAATTTGGTTTTCTTTTTTCTCCCCCCTCCTTCCCTTTCTTTTATTTTCCCTTATGCGTACGGATTGGTGTGGATTTTTTCCAAATGTGTAAATCCTTTTTTTATCTTTTTATTCCTTAATTTATTCAACACAACTGGGTTGGACACTACACATGAATGTCATCATATCAAATCACATGACAATTTTCTGACACAACCAGAAAAACAAAATGCCAATTATTACACATATTATTATAGATCATATAAACATATGTATGCTGTACATACGATACGTAATACAAATATTCTCCTGATGATTACGTTGGTCCTCTATTTATTTATTTATTTTATTTTGGTTCAGGGAAAGGGGGTTGGGGAAGGGGGGGGTATTTTTGATAGAGTTATCCAAGCTTGATAAATTCTTGACTTAATCTTCACTGAAAATATTTTAAAAATCTGATCTTGTTGGTAAGTCTATTTGAAACCTGATGTAGATATAGGTACGCATGTAAATTTAGTAACAATTTTTAAATGCCACGTCGACTCCTCATTTCAAAAGTATCTTTGATTTGTACACCCACTCTCCTTGGCTTTTCCTCCTTTGTAATCTTATGGGGTAGAATTTGAACCATTTGCTGCCAGCATTTTTGAAAAGAGAAAAATAGTGTGTATAGATACCCTATATCTATATTTCGACGTCCAAACAACCCAAAAAGAACGTTATTTTCTATTCTTCTCCCCCATCCTGAGATGATAACGCGAGACATTTGATTTTGCCCAGACGGTATAAAGTTCTTGTTCTAGGAATGGTTGAATTGACTCTGTAACTGCACTCGCAATTGATTTCTTTCAATATCTTTCCTTCATCTCTCCATACGATTATTATGATGGGATGTTAGAAAATCAAAAACATTTGTATCCTTCAAATCATTCAAACTTTGTTGATGTTTCTCAACACATCGCTGATAATTGTTCTGTCCTGCCAAAAATGTCACCTTTTTGTTTTTTAATTTTCATGAAATTGAACTTTTCTCGATTTTTTGGGGGTGAAAAGAAAACTTCTCAATTAATATTTTTTATGTTTTGAAATTCAAGTTCAAATTACATGTGCACAAAAGTACTTGCAGATAAGATTTCCGAAAAAGAAATGTCAGTTTGTAAAAAGGTGGCCTATGGTCCCACTACTCCACATTGCAAAGACCTGGGTTTAATCTATAACCATTGACACTAATCTATGACTGAGAAACATCTCTCCGTGTTTATTTACAATTCAACTAGAAACAAACATATATGTTATGGTGAGTTTTACCAGCATTCTGTGTTTGAAATCTCACCATTGAAACCAAGGTTAGCTAAGGCATTATGGGTCATTACATTTGCAGCATGGTTTTGAACTAGCCTATCATTACTATCAAATATCATCTATTCTTATTTTTCCATGGTCTCTGAGACGATCCTAGAGGCTGATAGAACCCTTAAACTCCAAATAACTAATTTGATTGATACGATAATGTTAGCTAGCAAGTGATTGGAGTAACGGAATGTGACTGAATTGTTCGTTGTCTTGGGAAAAATTTTCTGGCGTTCGGTCTTCATTGACAAAGAGATAAGGCTTTAAGAACTCTGGAAATATCAGTAGAATAGTTTTAGTAATGTACGTGTTTACATCTATTTATTCCTATTAATTATTTATACTCGTATACATTTTATACGTACCTATGATTGGCATGTGAGTTTATATGTAATATACGTATTTTTATTGAATATTGACACGTTATATGTGTGTTGGTAGAGTTGTCCCATCCCTCAGCTGCCAAATCATCGTAGTCTAAACGAAATCTTTTATGGAGTGGATGCAAGCAATGGGATTGAAGTGAAGACAACGTTCATTTTATATTCCAACTGAATGTATCAACAATTGTTTCCCTTGAGGTGGCATTTCATTTACCATCTAAATTAAAAATCCTGTATTTGGTCTAAAATAATTGTTTAAAAGAAATTAGTTCTTTGTCTAAATCACTGCCATGCTAGTTAAAACTGTAAAAATACAGAAATGTCTATGATTACCGACAACCATATTTGTGTCACCAAAATGGAAAGCCTTCGAAAATATCATCATGAAAAAACTACTTTAAAAAACCTCCAAATGTTCAAATTTGAGCGATGGCATTATCTCCCTTCTTGAAATATCTGGAATGTTACTTTTTTTTTGTTGAAGCATGAACGTTGATAAGTATGAATATATGAGGAATGATTTTTGTGTTTTATCTAACGTTTATTTTTGGATACACAATGAATGAACGTCTCCACATCATGAAATCAAATCTTTAATAACATTAACAACCATGTCTAGGCCTTCTTGTTTCATATTTTATATATATATATTATAATAGATTATTATTCTCTCATATATAATTCTGTTATAATTATTATTATAAATAGCTATTTTATATCATGACTGCATTATATATGTCTTGAGGAAACGTACATTTTTTAATTTATTTTTTTGTACTTGTAGAACTTGAGCGTACGAATGATGAAGATGGTAGATGGAGAAAGACAAATGAACTATTTTTATACAATATTTGAATATGATACAACTGAATGCGACGTTCTCCTTTAATAATAAATGTAACACTGGTACAAGCTCTGTTATTTATTCGTTACATATATTATTTTAAAGCCATCAGGGTTACGGGCCGTCAACTGAGAGGAAAGAATACACTCCCCATGCAAATACTCCCCAGGAATCTGGTAAGAGTTTGCTACTTCCATCTTTATTCTGTCTTTCAGGCTCTGCTCTTTCCCCTTGGGAGGGAGAAGAATCTGCTAGGGAGGGAGGGAGGCATGTACTCAGTGGCCATCCCTCCTTTGTGTGCATTGCTTGGTCACTTGCTTTCTCTTGAAATACCAAGTACTTTGCGCTCAAAGAGCATTAGAAAATCCTGGGTGATATTTGCAGTGCATGTTTTGGGGCTTGATGGCCATCATTTTTCAGGCTTTTGCTTTAGTGAGATGTTTTGTTTTAAATCTGTAAATTAGTTATCTTTATTATTATTTTTATTATTTGTATTGTACTTATTATTTGAAGTGCTTCTTCAAATTCTATTATTTTATCATTAGTATTTTTTCCCTCTTCTAAAACCCATTTCTTCTACTTGTGTATTTTCCTTTTCACTAGCCCTCTCGTCTGACTTTTTAAATGGGCATTAAGATGAACTGTGACCCTAGAGCAAATAACAAACTAAAAAAAGCCCCATAACGTGCATTCCAAGGGGACAAACGAACCTGAAAGATGGAGCAGCTCCCACCCAACCCTCATGGCCACCACACTACGCAGTTCCTGCACAGTTCCATAGATGATCTGCGAATCACTCACAGATTCCATTCAGAGCTAGACTGTCTAGCGCAACCTTAATTCTCATTTGAAACCATATAAACAGAAGGAGAACTGTGCAGGCCCGAACTGCCACTTTAACTCGGTTGAGAAGGGCCTTCGACACCCTGAGTCAAAGAATACCAAAGTTGTAAAATATTGAAAGAAAAGAAATGCCAAGAGGATTTTATGAATTCAATATTTTTAATAATACCTTTATCAAATATTTCTTTAAATAAATAACAACATTAATATTAAAAGTTAATTTAAATCTGATTAACAATACTGGCACCATCAAGTATACTACAGGGGAAATAATGAGACATTAGTATAAAATACAATCATATAGGTAACCTACATGTATAAATTACAATCATATAGGTAACCTACATGTATAAATTACAATCATATAGGTAACCTACATGCATAAATTACAATCATATAGGTAACCTACATGTATAAATTACAATCAGGTATTCTTAACCTAACTGCTGCAATGTGGATTGAGTTAATCTATTTCCTTTTGAGATTCAAGCCTAACATTAAATGTGAATTTTTGATATCCACAAGTTAATGAGAAACTCAAATTATCAGATTTACTTTCCAATGTTCACACCGATTACATTTACAACACTTGAATTATTTGCTTCACAAAGTTACGTATAAATAATTGTAAAACCCTGTAGTCAGAGTCTTCATCTTGATAAAAAAATCTTATGATACTAGTGGAAAAATAGTTCTAGAGCTGACATAGTTTTCTTTCCAATCAGCTCACATTCATTCCATAAAACTACATACAAATAAAGTACCGTACTACATTGACATCAAAAGCCAATAGCAACAGTGGATTCCAATCAATTTCATGACAATTGTTTTATAAACAAAAATATTCATAAATAAATAAACAAAGATAGATACTAAGATAGGATAGATCTATCTCAAAAGCTTTGGAATGAAAAATCTAGCAAAATAAAATAAAATTATAGAGCGTATTTGTAGAATAATGCATTCTAGTTCCATTATCAGATTTTTGTCCAATGAATTCAATTACAACAAGGACTAGAATTAGAATACACTAAAGATCTCCTTAATGCCAATGAAAATGAATAAAATAAATAAAATAATAATAATATGCGATTGGTAAAATGAAATGGTCACAATTCAATTATAAGCAAAAATTATTTTTAAGGCACAAATTCAGTTGAGAACCAAAAGATATGAAACAAAAATGTTCGCTACTTAACAGAATAGTTGGAATAACAAATGCCAATAATGGGACTCACTTATGATGATGGTTCTAGAATGTACGGTAGTCAATAGAGGAAATACCTTTCTCTGTAATGTAATACTCTCATTTTCAAGGGTTTACATTAATTCTTAGCTTAGACTTAGACTCTAGATCGAAAAGTGGGTCAAGATCTAAGCCTAGATACACAAATTAAATCAAACTGATGAGCAAAAGCACCACAATAATCTCCTTTTCCCTTTTTTTTAAAAGAATATATTCTAAAACTACAAGTCATAAAAAACAAACAAATCAATCATAAGTTTGTTAAATACTGATTCCTCATTAAATCGTTCTACCAGGTACCGGTATTCAGCTGAAGTTGATATTGATGGCATACTATGAATTATCAAATGGCAAAATGAAATAAATGTGAAGTGCCATTCACTTTTGTAAATATAATGAATATAAGCAAGTCTTCTTCACTTCTTGTCATCAGCAATTGTAGGAACAATATTTCAGATATGCAGATATCTAGTAATAGACAGAAGAGATTTGTCAGACTTCACACAACAAACGAGTCACTCCTTTAACCAATCTAGGACTCTCGGTGTGTAGTAAGAAATGAGGATGTCAACACCTGGAGGGAAAAATGAGAAGATTCATAAATTTACAATGTAAACAATTGAAGAGTCTTACTATTATTATTTTGGTCTATAATAAAAGGACTGATTCCTAAGAAAAAGATTAATATCATTATCACCAGACAATCCACAAGGAGCGCGGGGCAGGGGTATGCCATGGGGGAACAGGGAAAAGATGTATTGACAGAAAGATCAACTGGATTGGACTCACGTGGAGCAAGCGTGAAAAGATAGCCCAAGATAGAGATAAATGGAATTCACTTTGGCATGGCCTATACTCTGACTGTCATGGGTGAAAGGCGATGACGATGCCATCAATACATTTAAGTACATGTAATACATCGCGACCCACATGGCACATGGCAGGGAGCACCAATGCAAACAAGAAGTTCATTTATCAGCAGATCCATTAATAGATAATAGGAAAAAACTAGATTTCATTGGTTGAAAGCATGCAATTTCATCGGTATATATGTACCAGTCTAGGAGACGGTTATCATTAGTAGAATAGAATGTGTTTTCATTAGTGACTTTCACCAACAGGTTTATTTGTAATCAGCAGTAATTTCAGGGTTTTTTTTACCATATTTTTTTTTTTTTTTTTACCGCTAAGGGTTTTTTGTCAAATTTACATCAATAGGAATGATGTCAATATATAAGGAACATGAATTATGACATGAGGGCTGGACTCTATGTAGCCTAGATAGTTAAGATGGTGCCAGTTTTCATGAAAGCGTTCACAAATCAATGATATGGTAAATCCAGGATTCATACGACGAAAGATAAAAATTAATAATCTTTCAATCCGCCCATTACCCTAAGAATTGTACTTCCTATTTTTGTTTTGTTTACAGTTCTTTAGAAAGCTGCACGGGCGTACAAGTAATTGTAATTGATTAAATAGAAAGCTGCTCATTGTAACTAATGAGACGTATGATGACAGAAATTGTTTGAAAGTACCGTAGCGTAGAAGAAATGCTTTACCTGCTCTACGCATACTTTGGAGTGTTTCCATGACTCCTGCTTTGAGATTGACGGCCCCAGCTTCAGCTGCATGCCACAACATAGCGTATTCACCTGACACTTGGTAGATGGCTAATGGATGACTTGGATACTAGCAAATAAAAATAATAATCATAATCATAATCATAATAATCATAACAATAATAATATTATAATCATAACAATCATAATAATATTAATAATTTAATAATAATCATAACAACAACAATAATAATAATAATGTTAATAATCATAACAATAATAATCATCATCATGATCTTTAATAAAGTCCAAGAGAAAGTTATTATTTCATTGAAGATAAAGACAAAGAGAATCTATACATCATATAATCACAAATGTGAATTTCAAATTAACAAAAATGAGAAACATTAATCTTCCAGCGGTTACCTTCTTTTTGATCATCCTGGCCACGTCCAGGTAAGCCAAGCCTGGTTTCACCATCAAGTAATCTGCTCCTTCAGCAACATCACGATCCTGACATGGTAACATGAAACCAGGAAGATATTATTATAAAATCTTATTTCCTGTCTTGGCAAAGAAAGACACCAACCAACTGAATACTAAATCATTGACAAATGACAGTTAATTTCCAAATGGTTGTGATAGAGTTGAAGACCAGGCAACTTATTCATATAATTTTTGTTCTCCTAAAGACATCCACGGCAATGACATGGATTAATATCTACAAGTAGAAATAGAATAATATAAAACCAAAGGATATATATAAATGTTGCCATTCTGGATAACCTGTTGTATGTATTCCTGCATGGTCAACTCTTACTCTTAGTGAAATCAATTAAACTTAAAATTTACATGAGAAAAAAGGAAGAGGATAATAATGGTGATAATAATAATAATTACAATAATAATAATAATAATAATAATAGTAATTACAATAATAATAATAATAGTAATTACAATAATAATAATAATAATAATAATAATAATAATAATAATAATAATAATAATTACAATAATAATAATAATTATAATAATAATAATTCCAACAACAATAATAATAATAATTCCAACAACAATAATAATAATAATTACAACAATAATAATAATAGCAATAATAATGATGATAATATTGTTTCCATTCACAATTTCAGAGATAAAAAGAAAAAACAATTATTCCCAACTCAACTTAATACAAATGTTAATAAACAAATACAAGTAGGCCTACAACAATAATAACATTTCATTGTCCCCAGGTCAACGTGCCCTATACATGACTCACCACAGCTCTCTCTGCTAGTCCTATGGAGCCTGGGGGGAGCTGGTAGCACTTCCTGTCCCCAAATGCTGGTGCACTTTTAGCTGCATCTCTGGTGAAAAAACAAAATTCAACAATTTCACGCAGAGAAAACAAAAATATGATCTGATAAGATTCAATAAAGCTTCCTGTAGAGTTTCTTTTCTTTAAGAAATACAAATCTGACTCTGGAAAATAATTATGTAGTGTGGTCTAACACGTACAACCCACTCCACACACATACAACCCACATACAACCCACTCCACACACGTACAACCCACTCCACACACGTTCACACGTACAACCCACTCCACACACATACAACCTACTCCACACACGTACAACACACTCCACACACATACAAGTACAAGCTACAAACGGTCTACTTGACAAACAAGTCCGTTGATGTTTGAATTTGACCGTTTCTGGTAGCGGGGAATGCCATGAACGTACGACCTTAACCACTGCTCACGTTTAGCTGATTTGGCAGTTGTTTCTAAATCCAAAGTAAGTAACGTTGTAAGATCCATGGAAAGTGAAAGTATTGTCACTTAGATACGCACAAGCTCAACTCTCGTTGCATTTGGATTTGATTAAAGATAAAGTTTTAAATGTAATTGTAAAAAAGGAAGGGAAAAAGATAGAAGTATGATAAAAAGGCGCAGAGAATGTTAAAATGATTTTTCCTAATTAGCTACTCGACCTGATAGAGATAGAATATTCAAACTTAGAACTTGTAAAGGAATTGTTTAAAAAATACACCACCGATATGATTCAAAACTCTACCGAGCCACAGTCATGAGAATAGGAAAGCCAAAGTAAGAAATTAGTATGAATGGAAAAAAATAATCGACCAAAATGGGAGGCAAACCCACAACGTTTGTTTGCAAGTCCATCCCCTTATCCACTCGGCCACAATGTTATGATCTTTAGGTGCAAACAATAATTATTATTATACTTTCATACAAAGAACGTCGTCAACAGAGTTGTAAACAAATGAGATTGATGTAAATACTAAAATGTGCGCACAAAATCTGTTTGACCGTTAAGTTAATAATAAATTGAGGTTCTAAACATGCTCGGGACAAACACAAATGATCACGGAAAACTTCTCCTTAAAGCATTCAGTGGTCTAGACGTCTATTCTGAATGGCTGGGTTGTGTTTTACTACATTTCACCAAATATTATACGAGACAACATCAAATGTTTTGTACATTGTGAGATATGTACAGCAAACAAATCCCCCCCCCCACCTTACCTAAACGGACCGTAGAAACTTGAAGCAAACTTGGCGCTGTAACTCAAAACGGCTACTTTGTTGCCATAGCCATGGTTGAAAAGTTCTTTCTTGATAGCACCAACCCTTCCATCCATCATATCTGACGGGGCAATGACGTGACAGCCTGGATTGTATTTTGGGAAAGGATTTATTTCGTGGATGGTAGTGGTAGTTATTTTTGTTTGTAAATAAGATTTGTCATAGAAATTATTTACAGAGGGGGAAAGATGTTCTTTAAAATTGTGTAATAAATTTCAAATTTCATCTCTCTTTCTTACCTGTTTCAACTACAAAAAAATCATTTAACAACAACCTGTCCTTCACCTCCTTTAAATTTATATGCAACCGAGACCACCATCGCTTCCCTTCTAGAAGACTAAAGCCACCTCCAATTACTTTAAACAAACAAAAAAGTTAATTGTATTGGTGGATGTAAAAAACATGTAGGAAATGTATAAATCACTGCATCGCATAAAGAATACCTGCTCTAGACATTTAAATCTTCCTAGTATCTTGCAGGCATTTGTGCGTGGTTGAATGAATTAGATTTTTTCTTCTTTTTATTTTTTTTTATAGAACAAATCAATGGAATGGTCTCGGGCAAATACCATTAAGTCCAGAAATTTAAATTTTATAGGAGAAGGAAAAAAATAGAAGTGAAATGACATAGAGGTTTTGATCACATGACTGATATGCATATTTCTATTCAGTTTTTGTTGAGTCTTGATATTTCAAAAGGTGATGCGCGACCAAATTTAATACAAGCAAAAAAACAAAAACAAAAATGTATGTCCTGAATTAGCTGGTTTGTGCCCGAGACCATCAAAATTTAAAATCCATGAATGGCAGGGGGCAAAGAGAATAAATCAAACCAGTTTTTCTGCTTACCAGCCTTTGCATAGGCCACAGATATTTCAGCTAAACGTTGGATGCTAGGCTCATTGTCAATAGTACCATCTTCGTTCAAATAGCCTGAAAAACAAGAAATCATTTCGTTAATCCACCTTCATGCTACATTTGAAAAATCAAGTCTATTCAACTTTGCCTGTAGTTGTCATTTTAACCATTTACAAAATTAAAAAGCATTTCATTTTATTATTTACCAACTCATCAGGGTTCATTGTTACCAACCACTTATCACGGATCAAACGACGACATCCATTATAAAACCCATGGGACATGGCCATTTTCTTCCTATTGGACAACCGACAATTTTCAGTTGTTCCTATTGGCTGTTTGTTATACACGTAATTTAACACTAAAAAAAATAAAAATAAAAATCCACTTTACTCATCCCAAAAGGGAAATTTGTCTTTTGATATTTACCGTCACCGAGCGTCAGCCGTTAGAACAGCGCCACAACGTAGACAATTTGTGTAAGTAACCTTGCCCAACAGTTACACATGGTGTCTCTAATGATATTCAAACTCGCCACCTTTCGCATGCCAGTCCAACGGCTTAACCGTTCGGCCACTGTGTCACTAAAATCTACCTCTTGGGCGTCATTTTTACAGATGCTCTGATGTTTTGTCCCCCTCTGTCATACTTTAATGTGACATCTGACGCAATGTGCAATGTTGCAATGGGTCAATTTGTTCCTGTATGCACCAATTGGCGCGGGGGCGTATCAAAAATGAACCCTGACTCATAATGACATCTAAACCCCTTTTCAACTTGCTTGAATAAAATGTATAATGATTTAATTTGACCATCTATTTTTAAGGTAAATAAATTTCATCTAATTCTAGCTAGCTACAAGGCTGAAGATGGCAACAAGATCATCCCCTATTTATATTCTACTAACACTAACATCTTGGTTAAGAGACAGAGGTCATGACATCATCAGATAATGACAATAATGATTTCATGTCATCTCTATGGAATCATGGCTTATGACAAATTTAATTCCCAAGGTCTTATTACTATTTACCTAGAACTCTAAACCAGGTCCTTATTCCAAATATACCGTCTCATTTGTACAAATGAACTTGTTCAGCCAAATAATATATAAATTTAATAATTCTATTCACAAATCTACTCACCACAGTGACCATGGGATGTGTACGGACAAAGACAGAGATCACAGGCAATGAGAAGATCAGGGAAATGTTTACGTAGAGTTTGAATTGCCAGAATGACTGGGGTGTTTTTCGAATCTGCAGCAGATCCTCTTTGATCCTGAGACCAAGAGAATTAAACAGTTATATTAATATTATTATTATCTCTCTGAGAATAGAAATACAAACCCAGTGCAACCCACTTATATCGACATTGCTGGTATCATCAATATATTATGTCCATGTAAGTGCGTGATTCAATATATCAGATCATCTAAAAGTAAATCAGAAAAAAAGCATGCTTACACAATGTCAATCTATGGATCTATTTTGGCCTGAATAATGACCGTGTTTAGTGTCGAGAAGCACATGATTTCATTGGCTTACCCAGGTCTAGCAGACTGATATCACTGTAAGAATAGCAGCACGTGATTTCATTGGCTTACCCAGGTCTAGCAGACTGATATCACTGTAAGAATAGCAGCACGTGATTTCATTGGCTTACCCAGGTCTAGCAGACTGATATCACTGTAAGAATAGCAGCACGTGATTTCATTGGCTTACCCAGGTCTAGCAGACTGATATCACTGTAAGAATAGCAGCACGTGATTTCATTGGCTTACCCAGGTCTAGCAGACTGATATCACTGTAAGAATAGCAGCACGTGATTTCATTGGCTTACCCAGGTCTAGCAGACTGATATCACTGTAAGAATAGCAGCACGTGATTTCATTGGCTTACC
>JASKDV010029537.1:0-16290 GCA_032466395.1 Aegires albopunctatus | reverse complement strand
TGCCATATGCAGTGGCCATATTCGAGGATAGGTCGTACGAGACTTTTGTAGAGCTGGACAAACATTTCCTCATTTAAGTAGTCAAAGGTTCTTCTTATGAGTCCTACTATCCTGTTTGCCTTGGCTGTTGTTTGGGCGATGTGGGGTCCGAACTTCAGGTTATTGTCAATCCAGACTCCTAGATCTTTTTCTGTCGTTGTTTCTGTTAATATTAACCTTTCATTGCTGCCATCTGCCTCTTTCACTGGCATGGAGTAGGATGCTTCAGATTTTATGTTGCCCAGTTTCATAACCGCACATTTCTGTGGGTGGAAGCGTAGGAGCCATCTATCTGACCACTGTTGCAGTTGATCCAAGTCATCTTGTAGATCTTCAACTCCCTGTCTAGTATTGCTTTTTCCGTAGAGCTTAGTGTCATCCGCAAACATTTTGACTGATGATTTGACAACTTGTGGCAGGTCATTTATGAAAATGATGAACAGTATAGGTCCTAACACGCTGCCCTGTGGGATGCCACTGGTTACTTTTGCTTCTCGGGAAATAGAGCCATTTGTTACCACTTGCTGTTTCCGGTCTTTTAGAAAGTCCTCTATCCAGCTCTTGATCTTCCCCTCTATTCCATGGGCTTTGATCTTCTCCAAGAGTCTTCTGTGTGGTACTGAGTCAAATGCTTTTTGGTAGTCCATGTATATGACATCAACAGACCCTCCTTCATCTATTATGTTAGTCCAGGTGTCCATTACGTCCAGGAGTTGGGTTATTGTCGATCGTCCTGGTACAAAGCCATGTTGTTCATCACTGATGAGTTTATTATCTTGGAGGTGTTTTAGGATTCTTTTCCTTACCACTATTTCCATAACTTTACATGCTATGCATGTCAGACTGACTGGGCGATAGTTGGATGGCGTTGTTTTATTACCCTTTTTGAAGATCGGGGTTACGAAGGCTGTCTTCCAGTCGTCTGGGATCTCCCCATTGTCCAGGCTTCTTCTGAACAGGATTGTGAATGGCATGGCTAGTTGGTTTGCAGCCTTGGCTAAGATGCTTGGAGACATTTTATCGGGTCCTGGGGCTTTTGCGGTTTTGAGTTTAGCTAAGAGTTCCCTCACTTCCTCCGTAGTGAAATTGAAATCTAACAGTGCCTCTTTATATTCATACTTTGGTGGTACTGGAACTGGTCCTGGGTCCTCTATTGTAAATACGCTCTGGAAGAATGAATTTAACAGATCTGCTTTCTCTTTGTCTGATGCTGTTTTCGTTCCGTCAGGCTTCAGTAGGTCAGCGACTCCTGTTCTGGATTTTGTTTTCGACTTCACGTAGTTCCAGAAGGCTTTAGGGTTTGTTTTCGCCTCCTTTGCAATTTTGCTTTCTTGCGATCGTTGCGCTCTTCTGCATGCTACTTTGGCTTGGTTCCTCGCTTTTACATATTCCTTATAGTTTTCCTCATTTTTGTTGATCTTCCATATCCTGAAGGCCTTGTGTTTCTTTCTAACAGTCAGCAGGGCTTCATTATCCATCCATCCTTTGCCTTGTTTGCCGGATGTCCGTGTTACAGGTGTGGATGCAATGACAGCTTGGTTTATGTGGTCTTTTATAAGGTCCCATGTTTCGTTCACTGACAAGTCTGCTAGTTCTTCTTCCCAGTTGATTTGGTTCAGTATGTCATGGAGTAATGATGTGTCTGTCTTGTTATAGTTGAATCTCTCTGTTTTGGATGGCTCACAAGCTGTACAGTCAATGTCAATCACTAGTGCAAAGTGGTCGCTCTTCCCGAGACCTGCCACTGTTTGCATTCCTTCTATCATGTCCTCCCTATTTGTGAAGATCAGGTCAACTATGTTCGATCTCTCCCCGACTCTGTGCCTGGTGGGTTCCTTTTGGTGCTGGATCAGGAAGGCCTCTCTCGTTGCCTTGTGAAACTGTGATGCAGCGTGATTGGGATTTTCTTCGCATCTATCTTCGTTCCAAACGATTTGTGGAAAATTGAAGTCTCCCATGATGAGTGTGTGTGTGGTTTCCAGCTCTGCTACTTCCTTCAGCAACTCATTCAATTTTTCTGTGTTCTCTTTTGTGCAGCTGGGACTTCTGTAGATTACGCCAACGATTAGGTTATTTCCTTCTGCCCCCTTACACTCTACCACAATTTTCTCATTGAAATCTGATTTCAGTCTTTCGCACAATGATGGCTTCAGATTACTCTTGACATAGAGGACTATACCTCGACCCTCTTCATTTAGGTTGTGGAACAAGTCATATCCTGGTAGCGTTAGCTCACTTTCTTGAATGGTGTATCTTAGATTTTTTGGCTTCACTTCTGTTATACCAATTATGTTAGGTTGGTACAGTTCAACCATTGCCTTGAGTTCATTTCTCTTGTTCATAAGCTGATCAGTGTTAGTATAGTAACATGTGCTTTTAGTTAACGTATGTACAGATGAATTTAAACTGAAAAAAGATTTATTGGAAAGATTTAAAGAAGAAGTAGTGCCTCTCTTCTTCGTGTTTTAACTAAAACTATATACATTGTTGGAGTCTTTTTGACTCAAAGTCTCTTTGTTGCCTCCACTGGATATTTGCCGATGTTTATCACTCGGCCCCTTGCTCTGATCCAGTGGGCATGCTCGTCCCCCGACTTAACCGACTGCTCTTTTCTGGTCTTCAGTTCTTGGTAGAGCTCTTCCTCTTCCTTTCTCTCCTGTGGAGTGAGATCCTTGCGAATGCTGATCTTCGCCACATTTCTAGGGTCGCCTTCCTCACTAAGTTGTTTTCTTGTCTTGTGGTATGCTTGGAGTACATTGTCTCGTTCGTTTTCCGATGTGAATGTCAGTCTCAATGGTCTTGATGATGTTTGACTTTGAGTCGTCTCTTTCTTCCTGCCCAATCTCCTGATGTCAGTGGGTTTGTGTACCGTTTTTATTTCGGTCAAGATTTCTAGGACTAGGTTCTCGTCCTTCTTCTTAGTCTCTTCTGTTGGTAGAGATGTGTCCTCGGGTGCTCTGAAAATGATCAAGTTGGATCTTCTCCTCAGCCTATCGTCAATTTCTTCACAGTGTTCCCTGTTCTTTGTTTCCAACAGGTTTAGGACTTCTTCAGTGTTCTCTTTCTGGATGTTCGTGACTTTGTCAAAGATCTTGTCAAACTTTTCCTCCGTGTTTTTATTGTATTCTTCCACTTTAATTTCCAGTGCCTCTTGTCTGGCAGCGAGCTTGGACAGCCCTTGCATGAAGTTGGTTGCAAACCTGTTGCACTTTTTGCAGAACCAACGCAGTCCTTGTGATTTCTCCTGGTCCGTCACTTGTATCGCCTTGTAAAGTGTCTCCGGCACTCCCTCACACTCAGTGTGGTGCCACAGCTGGCACATGTCACACTTCAGTCCCATTTCTCTCTTCCCCACCTCCTTCTCACACCTCCCACAATTTGTATCAGCCTTTGTGTCAGCCTTTCTACCCCTGGAGCCTGGTCTATTGCCTCGTTCAGCACTCATTGTCTCTCTGTTCTTTTTCTAATTCTGCTATAATCCCAGTTCAGTCTAGATTTTGGGTGGATATAGATATGTAGGCCTATCTCTTTTATCAAACAATAACAAAGATATACTTCACCAAATCCAATATGGCGACGTCCTAGGTAGTGGTACTGGTTGGGCTTAATCTATCTCACTTTCTCAAGAAAGACACTTCCACAATGGAAATTTTTTATACACAGGTTTCCTAGTTAATTAGCCTTTTGAATTTAATGTGTACACAGTTGTAATTCCTAAAATTTCCTTGCAAAAATGGAAAAAAAAAGAGCACAAATTGGAGCTTAGAAATAATCCGCCATGTTAGCCATGCATGGCTTCTGAAATAAGAAAGAAAAGTCAAGATCTGGGGAGAATGAAGTGAGCCACAGCAACTACACTTCCTCAATACACATTGCCTAGGCTTAGCGCAGCATGCTACTAAATTGTCTGTCAAAGACGGAAAGGGGCCTACATGATGATGTGAATAATAATAATTGGCTTTTCTAAATGGAATGAATTAACTTTACTTCCCTGCTCCCTTTCAAGGTCTTACTCCAACAAGCTGGAGGCCATATTTATCTCCAAACTGTGTCTCCAAGTGATGTCCAAGCTGAGTGCCAAACACACCAGACAACACAGTCTTTCAAGTCGTATAGGAATCATTTGCTTCTATAATGACCAGAAGGTGAAAATTCAGGAATGTTTGAGGCAGTGGTGAGTCATAAGTTGATCTTCTAATAGCTGTTGTCAAAAGAAGTGTGGCACATGTCAACATTTTTAGGCCTAATTTCATGGTTGCACTTCATTTGAAACCAAAACTACTTTAGAATGTATGTCATTATTGTCTGCCACTGTCAATTTTGTTGTCTATAAATATAATTATAGCTTTGCAGGTTTTCATATTGTAACCAAATTGTTATTTCAGTCATTGAAAATTATTTTTTGAGTCAGTTACATAGACATGAAACATAAGATTCTATTGGATTCTTGTTTTCCTCTGTCATTTTATTACCCCACAAATTTGCCACTGCCTCCACTGACCCATTTATCATTCAATAGCCTAAACTTGCTGTATATGGAGATTTAGACATAACAATACAAAACAGAGACCCTTGTTGAATGCAAGCTTGCAGGCACTCTGTCATAACATTAATAACAATAACATTACTTCTCACATGTTTACAAAATCTGTTGTTCCTTAACACTTTTTGGCAAGAACTCCGAGATAAAAAAAATAGAGCAAAAAGATATTTTGTCCATTTCATGATTATTCATCGGCAGAAGGGATAAAAAAATCAATGTATTATCTCAAATTCAAATAATGAACCAAGATAATAAAATTTACAATTAGAATATTCAGTAAGAGAAGAAAATCACATAAATAAATTAATTGATTTCGAAGGTACTTTTTGTATTTTTCAGCATTGTATTTATTGTGCAATTTCAATGGTCTTTTCAAATTTAGCATAATGAGTTATATCTGTACTTATCATTAATTAGTAGGTTGAAAATTGATAACAACTTGTCAGACATTATAAATCAAAATATAAGGAACCTATGTGCAACAGCTGTTCTCACTGACTGTCTACATTTCTATTGCACTTGTTAATATTATAGGTTGGTGAATATGTAAATTGAGGTGAATTTTGAATGGGACCAGCAGATCCAGATTTAACTTTACATTATATAGTTATAACCATAGAATTAGACGAGGGAGAATCCATATGAGCCAAATGGTGTGGCCCCAATTAAATGCCATTATTCGTTGGGCAAGTTAGTAAGATTAGCTATTGCCACACAAGTGAACGAAAGAGAATCTGTATATGAGTAGAAATTAAGAGACCCTTATATGAATAATGTTAATCGCCATTATTCATTGGGCAAGTTATCAAGATCAATTGGGTCCACATCAGGGCTCTCGCCAAACCGAAGGTGAAGAGAGCTTTCAGTCACGTGGACTTATTCTAGTTAAGTGTATAATTCTTTAGTTATAACCCAACAATGGCTTTGCCCATGCTATAGCCATCATACCACTGGAATGAAAATTAATTGAAATTAAGGGAGTGAGTGGAATGTATTAAGGGAATCGTGTTGTACTGCTTTCAAATATTTTCTTTTCTGGCTTCCTTTTTCCCAAGTCATTTGGACGGTATTGATGTCAACACTGTTGATAGTTTTCAAGGCCAGGAGAGGGACGTCATCATAATTTCATGTGTAAGGGCCCAGAGTTCTCCGCAAAGCATTGGGTAAGCATCATATCCAACAAAAGATAATGCCTTCAGTCGCAAATAAAGAAGAAAATAATAACACATGTTCGTTAAAGCCATCAGTTTGTTATCGCTTGTTCGTTACAGGTGTAAAAAATTTATTGAAATAAAGAGGGAAAAAAATGGGGCACAGATAATTGTTCGCTATTTCCATCAATTCGCTTCAAGCGTGTTCGTTATAAGTGTGTTCTACTGTTTTATTATCATTATTATGATTATTGTCATTATTATTATTACTATTATCATCATTAGCATCATCATCCCTTTGTGTAATGATTAAACAAACACAATGGAAAAATCTGATTATATGAATGATCATGAACGTTTTGAAACAAAACTTAACGATCCTAAACAGAGAAAGCAAAGTAAAAGTAGATTGGTTTGCTCCGGGGTGAATGGATTTCTTGGCCAACACGTAATTAGTATTAAAATAGAGATAATTTTTAGACATTTCTGTTGCTAATGGGGTTGTTACCATTATCTCAAAATGTTGGTGGCAGTCCAATTATTTTCAATGGTGTCATTTCATAGCCTTAGTCAAATTAAAATAGTCAAGTGCATTTTTGCCACATTCTTTTATTAGAAGATATTTGAATTGATTATTATGTTTAATATTTTTAGAAAAGTGTTTTTCTTCTCATTGATATTGTTTTACATCTGCTGTTTTAATCCTTAAACATTTGTCTATTGCAATTTTGACAGACTGATAAATATATGTAAAATAATATAATTCTATACAATTTTATGATTTTCATAAGGATTTATTACTTAGCTATGATAAAAAACATAAAAGTACAAAAAATTACGAAATTGACATAAAATTCACTCCAAGTGTGATCGCGATTGCATTGGTTTTGACCGGCTGTCATTTTGATTTTCACCTAACAACGGAATCTGGCGAAGACCATACCTCTTTGCAACACAAAATGGACCCGAATTTGAGTTTTATGGACGAGAATGTCACTGAATCCAGGGAAGATGAAGAATGGGTGGTAGACTCTCAAGAGATGTCATCAGAGTACGAAAATGAGCCCCCAGTTGAAACTTTCAATGCTGGGAATGCAAGGCCAAGAAGCAAACTTTAACTGCTTATAATATATATCATTACCATTCTATCTTTGACTTTGATACCATAATATATACATCTATGTTTTTTACAACTAAGAATATGCAGGGCAACATTTTTTGCTCATCTAAATCTTTTGTTATCATTACATGTTTTAAACTTGCCCTTATGATTTGGTGTTGTATACTTTGCCCATTTGCATTTCCTTCTTCATTTCCTCTAAAATACCCACAACAATTGGATAATATTGTAAATTTTAAAATTGATATGACTTTTTGAAATATGAATGGATTTTTATGATTTTTGTTTTAAATGATGTGGTTTTAATTATGTTTTTATAAAATAACAATTAAATCTATGTCTTTAGAAAAGATATAGATTTTTTTCTTCCCTCATTGAGTTTGTGAGGATGGTATTAAAAAAAAAAAAAAAAATTCTTTATTTCCTACATCCAGGGGGTCTGAAGAGAATAGTAGTCATTTTCACTCAAAATAAATGCTATAGCATGAAAGAACATTTGGTATATAATATGGTATGTTTTGAACAAAAATTGGCTTAAATTGAGGTCAAAAGCTTTCTCGATTCTATTGTCAGCGAGAAAATGCCAAATTTCCAGAAAAGTTTAAGAGTTAACGTGTATTTAAATTAATTGAATGGATTCATTTCTTTCAACAGTTTTACTTCGGACAGTAGAAGAATGAATGTGGCTCTAACACGAGCTAGATTAGCTCTTTACATTGTTGGCCATTTCAAGACTATGGTAAGTTTTTCATTCATTATTTACTGCATAACTGTTTCAATTTGATTTTTTAAGACTTTACCATAAGTTAATCCAAGCCATCCTCATGCCTCGCACTTTAGAATAATCTGTTGTTTTTTGGGTCAAATTTTTGCAAATTTTATTTACAATTACAGTAGAACCCAGATATCTCGACGTCTATTAACTCGACTTTTGGCTTAAGTCGACTTGATTTGGAATTCCCAACTTTTTCTCTATACAGCATTACTTGTCGACATTCAAAGTCTCTGTGATTTGATTTATTCAGTAGGTTATTTGTTTTGCTATGTGCCTGCGTATCGACTATCAACAAACGTTAGTAAACTCTGTGCGGTACGTTGTTGGTTGGGAACTCAGAAGGGAAAATTTTGCTTCCACATCTTAGCCTCTCTCTATAACGGCCACCTGTCTATAACGGTCACTTTTCTGTGATCTTGAGTGACCGCTATGGACAGGTTTGACTGTATATAACCCTGTATACTCACTTCCATTTTTTATCATATAAATATGACTGCTAATTGTATTATGCTTGAAACATGGTTATATTATATCCTTTTTTATGGTATTATATGAAATGAATTTATCCAATTAATGCTGCTATTGCTATATTTGTTTCTCTTCTACTTCTAGAGTCTATCTGAGCTGTGGAAACTTTTGTATCTCAATGCTAAAGAGAGACAGTTGCTGGTGCAAGTCAATGATTGGAATCGTCAGTCTTCACATCCCTTTCAAGCTGTGGATTCGAGGTGGAAAAGCAAATGAGTTGATGCAACTCTTATTAACATTTCCCCCGAGCACTACCACAACCATCAGTCTTCCCCATTTACCTTTCTATGGCTCTTCTTTTGTCCTTTTGACGTTATTGTTAATGTTCCTTCTTCTTATGCCTTTTGTAGAAACGAAATTTCATATTCAAAAAATTCTCAATTTTTATGACTATTCATGAGAAATCAATGACATGGGATATTAAATAGGCCTACACTTAAAATTTAAATGTATTTTGAACGGAATTTTGATTTGATTTAAAGCATAATCCTCTTTTTTTTACGAGTTTACGTGCAATAATATGAAAATATAATTTTGTCTTCATCTTAGATCTTTTTACATTAAAGTTTATATACATATATATGCGTTCCATACAAATATTTCAAATTGAAATGAGACTGCTGGAGGGTCGTAGCATTATGGTAAATTGACCTTATTTCATTTCTTATGAAATAAATCTGTCATTTGATTCAAGGTCATAGTCATTTTAATATATATACATTCAAGCACATGTATGTACCGTAGTAAAAGTGTTTCTTTGTACTAAGCTTCTAAGCAGTAGATAGGATAGAAGAAAGAGACTGGCATTGAGCTTCATGATTTTTACTAACTTTGACCAACAATTGTCACAACATTCCACCATATCAGGGTGGCTTAAAGTACTGCTGCTTTACGTCTCGGGGTCTGTTCCAGTGTGTAACGGTGACGCTATCTGAAACGTGATGTATTCCATTTCAATGAAATAACATGAGTTTAATAGTCAATGTTCTCTCTCACCCCCATCTTATTCTCCTTGAATCAGAATTCTTCAAACTTAACGAGTGCTGTCTTAAATCCATGATGTGATATGTATAGTACATGTATTAATCATCGTCATCGTGTTCCACATTTCTATAAACCTGCTTGGTCGTGTAATTGTGAACTTACTAAGTCCCCTCCCCTCCATTCCTGCCCTTCGATGTACTAGACCAGTAGCAGATAATGCATACTTGACAACTCGTATGAAAAGAAAATCACACCCGAGAAGCCATGCTTTGACCAGCCCTACTTTTTATTGCCCTGGGTTGTATAAGTATTGGGGGAATGGTGGGCCTCTTTGTAGATGTTTGATTTTGATGTTACCGCCTCAGTGCAGGATTGTCTGGCTTTCAAGAGTTAACTATATTTTGGAGAGAAATCCTCCTGGGGGAAGGTTTGCTTCGGTTGAATTATCTGACCCTTTGCTATGATTATTACCCAGTATTCTACAATCGTAGGTAAAGTTCAAACAGCATTGGTATCAATCCAATGAAAACTGGCATCAATCTTCATTAGCAGTATGAAAATTTTTGTTCCCATCGTCAAATTTGCCTTCATCAGTTAAGATTTATTTCTACTTATCACACTAATGGCCCATTAAATTAAGCAAAGCCTCCATGACATTTGACACTAACCAGTAATTTTTATATAGAAAAGTCTGTTAGTCCTTCATGGTGATCTTATCTATATTGTTCCGTTATCTGGTATGATGCTAAATGGTGGGGACTGTATTATGAATTGTTCTGTCCCCATGGAAAATTGCGACCTTTAAGCAATTTTTACTCTTGAAATTTTAACTTTATACAATTTTTGGCATTGCTAGTAATTCTTTTGCAATTTTGGTTATCTTCAGTAATTTTAGTTTTAGTAACAATAAAGCAAGACAATTTACAATTATGCTACAATTTTTGCTATCTATGAGTGAGAGTATTTTCATCCCTGTTAATTGCTTTTTTTTTAAATTTTAAAATGCAATCTCTACATTTCAGGTTGTTATTTTATATTATAATTATAATGTCCTCTGTCTAGTTGCCAGGTAGCACTATGACTATGATTCAGTTGTGTTGGCCTATTGTTTTTTGTTTTTTATTCATTATCATAAATAGCTACTTCTTTGATTGAGTTTATTAAAGAAGAAGTCATAACTGAGAGAGAGAGAGAGATTATGATCTGAACCTAATGTTACAAGCGAAGTTGTAAAGGGCCGGTTAGTAATGTATAAACGCTGAAGGGTAATAGAATAGGCAAATTTTTTTAGAACTAAACGTCGGCAATATTATTAAAACTATAACTATAAGAACAGTAACCCTGTATGACTAAATGTGGAACTACTTTATATAAAAATCAGTTTTGACATTTTCCCTTACAAGCCAATACGTTGTAAAGACTGAGGCTTAAAAAAATCAATATTTCTCGCCGTACTACTGAGAGGACATTGAAATTTCCACACCACAACCACGAAGGGGCGGGCTACAAGAGGCACTACGAAAGAAGGAGCTAGTATGTAGGGTTTGTATGTAATTTGATATTAATTCACAAACAATAAGATAAAAGGATAATTTGCATGCACATCTGAAATATAAATATCTCTGAAATCACAAAAGATAGACAAAGATGAAATTTTCACAGAACACAAGATCCGATGTTAATTGCTACGAGGCAAAAGTGACTTTAAAATAGGTGCAAAACTAGGAGAGATGGAAAGGGTTAAATTAGGGCAATTTTTCCATTAAAGCACGCCAATGCAATTGTACTTCGACTTAGGGGTAATGTTTTTCTGTTACAAATAATAAGTTGAAATCACCCAAAGCGCAAGTTATTTGAATAGAACTAATTTTCAATGAGGGCCAGGCAGCTCAATGTAAATACTATGTCGCGTGGCCCATGAAGACCAAGTTCTTTCGAAATGGTGCCATCGCAATACAGTCGCATTTTTTCTCTTTCAATTTAAGTCATATTTGCATTATATATTTTTGCTGCGTTTTGCGGGCTGTAACTCAATTTTTGATTGTTTAGATGTATTTTAAGCATGTATGATGAATAGTATGGTTTCAACCCACCAGTTTGATACAGGTCTACTTAGGCTGAATTACGCATTTTTCACAATGCTTCTTATTTATGTCAGCAATTTCTTAATTCCTGACGTTGTAAGCAGGTTTTAGACTATTTTTTTTCTGTCAGCGCTTGAAAAGATCTATAATTTGATGTGATAATCAGTTATGTGGCTTTATTCATTGATTTTTTAGAGTCATCTACAAATTGATAAAAGTCGCAATTTTTACCTGGCTATTCATAAGATTGTGACATTTTTGTCACTTTCAATGTCAAAAAACAAACCACTTGCATGTTGACATACCCACCAAAAATAAAAAAAATAGCCTTATTCTATGCGCATAGGACTTCATGTTTTGAAAATTTGAGAATACTGAGAGTGAGAGATGTTTAGATGGCTCATATTCGTCATATTACAATGCCTTTTTTATGAAAATTTGTGGTAAATAGCGGAAAAGTGCGAATTTTGCGGTCACAAATTTAACATTGCAGCTGCAGAAACCCAGGATGATAGATAAGTATTAAATTATAAGTATTTGTTTGGATCAAATCTTTGGCTTATCATACTTTTTTTAATGATGCTTAATTATACATGTACTTTATGTTGATTTGCATAAATATTTCTCAGACTTGATTTCCAAATCTCTTTTTCAATTTACTAGATGACTGAATCATAGTAGGCTATAGTAAATATTAATATTTTCGAAGTTCAAGTAGCCTAAAAGCTCTGGTGGAGGGATCGGATTAATTGGGGGCCTTCAGAAGAGAACCCCCTTAAAGAAATTTTTTAAAATGATTTAGCCCTTAACTTGCTGACAATCTAAAGCGGTTAGACCACCCCACCCAGGTCACTATTCTTAATTGCCACGAAGTCATTTTAATATAAATTTAACAATTCAGTGCAAGCCGCTTAATCGGGACACCTGCATTTAATGGGAATTGTCCGGATTAAGTGGTGGCCATTTAATTTATAGACAGTATATTCATATGAGAAAGTGAGAACTAGCTGTAGTGTTAATTTAATGATGGTAGATTTGATTGAATGTATACCCTCAGTGTTATAATTTTTTGATGACATTTTCATGAATCCATGCCAACTCGATGTTTCTTGCCCCATGTTTGACACCACACATTCAGCCATTCTTTAATCATACTGTCTACTCATTACCTACACCATTCATTCGTTTTCAGGCTATTTTAAGTAAGGAGGCTGAAAGTCTTACCTGCGTCTTGTGACTTGCTTTGAATGTACTGATGAGTGACATTTGCCATTCATTTGTTATTGGGTCAATAAGAAGGCTGCAATCTGACGTCTTGCACCTTGCTCGCAATGGTGGCATGTCGATTGTCACGGATAATTGGTCACCGAGTTTCATTCACACCTATCAATGCCAGGTGTCTACATGGACTGTATAGTGACATGTAACCAATAAAATCTCTGCTTTCCCTACCATTGTTTCACGTTAACACCCAGAGGTGCATTTATCTTGTAGTTGTTGGAAAATTATATAATATAAACTCACCAGATGTTGGGACAGGTGTGATATTTTTTTGTCCCAATTAAGTGGTGCTTGTCCGGATTATCCAGTAAGAAGTATATATATATATATAGTATACAAATTTTGTCCTGCGCCAATTGTCCCAATTAAGTAGCAGTCTTGATCAAGCAGCGTTCCGATAACCATTTGTGGTGGTCACCCACCTAAAGCCTAACGTAATAAAATACCCGTTGATCATTGCAAGACTGCAAGTTGGCTAAGAAATGTAACATTGAACGTGGTAAGTAAATAATATTGTTACAATATATAATCTTGGTTGGCTGTTTCAGCATTGATTGAAATAATGCGCTTTCATGTAAATATTTTCAGTTTGATTCTCACATTTTCAAATACGAATATATATGGGTGAGTGAATGTATCATATTGTACGAAAGTAATACAATGATTTATGACACTGACACTGTACAGCACTTTTTGTTGCCTTCACTTACAAATAAAATGAATTCCCCTTTACTTATACTTATAAACTTTTTTCCCTTGTTTCTTTTCCGTTGAGTATTAGTATTAATTTTCCTTTTCATTTACTTTGCATACTGCTTACATTTACACTTACATTTTTTAACTTTATGAAACAGGAAAACATTGTCCGAACCTTTCAAAAGTTCAATCGTAAAAAATGTTAAAATATGATTTTTTAAAAATTACATCAGATGGTCAAATAAATTGCTGTTGAATTTGATATTAAGTAATTTGATTCACGTTTACATTATGTATATATTTATTATATGTATATATTTATAATAGTATAGTAATTGTTTGAAAAATATAGCTACCTGTATAGTGGACATGAAACTTTGAAGTTGCGGTTTAAACTATATTGATCTAAGTATTTATTTATTGACAAGTGGTGTTGAAGTTGAATGGTACAGTAACATTTTGTAATTATAAGAGAAAGAGGTAGTTACAGAAAAACTCATACCACCAGCGCCATATTGATTTTCCTAGCTAGTAGTAGTATGAGTCTATGCCTCAATCATCCTCCACCAGGTAGTCTTTGGGCGGCCGCTCTTCCTCCTCCTCTCAGGTGTCCAGCCCAGAGCAACATAGCTGTCGTCCCTGGTGCCTCTCCCGAGGGTGTGGCAAATCCAGTTCCATCTTCTCCGTCTGACCTGGTCATTTATGTTGCCAGTCTCAGCAATTTCCAACACCCTTTGGTTTGAAATATGCTGCTGCCATCTAAAGCCAAAGATCTGTGGAAGTGGAAGCAGTCCATTTTCCTCTCCTCCCCCTTGCTGAGATGTTGACAGCACCAAGCTTTTGAAAAGAGAGGCTTTGGTTTGCTGACCAATATTCTCAAAATCCAAATCAGTTTTCTGAACGTAAACCACATTTGAACTCTTTGACCCCAGAATTAATTTTCGCGTTTAGACGGAATTGTTTCTGCATCTTAAAAAATACCCGTATTTAGCTCTCTGAGAGCTTGTGTTTGCCCAAACCTATACATATTTCATATGTAATTGTAGGGAATTGATTGGTCTTTACTTAGCACACACAAAAAAAAAAAAATGTGTATATGAATATGAATGAGATATTAGTGATAATGTTACGTAATAACGAGATTAGAAAAGATAAACAAAAATTTTACACATTCACCCCAATAAAAAAAAACAATTATAAACCATATCTATCAGTCACTTAGCAACCAGTGAAAAGTCGGGGACAGCGAGAAGACATGATTTTAGATCTAGATTCGGTGAATAAGCAGTGCGTTTTCAGTTGATAACTTTAGGAATGAGCTCTTTCTTTGTGAATCGCGCGAACAAAACCCAATAAAATCGTAAACAAAGCTGATTTCTACTTTCCCTAAGGAAAGTAACTCTCATAATTCATTTCCAAGTATTTATAAAGTGATTCTTTTCTTCAAGTTAGTTATATACGCTATGTAAATGCCATAACCCTTCCGACCGCTGGGAGCGGTCGCTCGGCATTTTGGAACGATCTATCGACCGCTGACAGTGGCCTCTCGGGTACAAAGAGTTAAGTCATAAAATCCAAGCCACATCAATAAAAGGATTGAAATTTAGTTGGGAACTTAACATGAACAAGTTAAATAAAATTTAGTCAGTTCTCCGGAAATTACACAAATTTTAAAAAAAAGCCCGAAATTGGCTTGAGCAGGCAAATTTGAAATTGAAACCTGAAATAAACTGCACTGCAATATTGAGTAGTAATGCAAAATCAACATTTCACTGTAAAAAATGTTGTCATCGGAGTAACACTAACACTAACAGTTTACCTAAATTGTCCAGTGCTTGAAGTGGCCTCTATCATTTTACATTTAAATTTAATGGATGCTGCTGAGAGGATGAATTCTTGGTGTGAAAATAAAACAGGCATAACCTTAGTCTTGTCTTAGATTGCAAAATAGTAGAGATTTGAAATTTTGCACCAATAACCATATGTTCACATCTATTCTTCTGAACAGTGATGAAATTTCATTGAGAAACCATGTATTATACATTATATTTGTATTGTTCATCCTATGCCCCAGAGTATTATTGAGAATTTCTCCCACAAGACCAAATGAATATTTGTTGAAAAATAAGCTCCCATTAATGTAATTGTATTGTCCCATATCTTTTTCAACCATGACTGAATTATAAAATCCATAGGAATAGGAGCTGCAATGCATCCATTGCCCTATTATTAGACACAGTGAAGTCCGTATAAATTCAAATTTGGATGCCGTAATTCAAATTCCTGGATAATTCGAAGTTGTCTTGAAAAGTTGAAGTCAAGGTTCTTTTCTTCTTTGGCTTTGTTTAAAAATCTCGGTTGATTTAAACTATCTTTGGTTCGATTTGGTTAATTTGAATTGTTCACATTATTAATGACTGTTAATGACCGTCTCAACCATCCATCAACATTAATCCATCCCAATTGGGGCTTGAGTCTTAGACAGACTTGTTATTAGTATTAGTACATGTATTAATCTACTAGTACAGTAAATCAGTAATGTAAACTGCCAAGCCTTACAAAAAATCGGTTAAAATTCTGAATATTGATTGAAGACTATTGAAATTGTTATTAAAATTCAAACTCAGATAATTCGAAGTCATCGCCATATCCCAAGGAATTCGAATAAAGTGGTTTTCCCTGTGTATTTTTATCTGCATTTCATTCCAGCTCTTCCCCCTATTCCCTAAACCTAAGTAGAATGGCGGGAAAAAGAAAATAATTATCTTAATATTCTTTTACTACGGAATAGGGAATGGGTTGGGAACTGAAATGCCCTCCATCGTCATCACCTACATTGTAATTGTATTTCCTGCATACCTGGTTCATGTATCTTAACAATGATGGAAACAATGTGAATGCAAAATAAAAGCAATTGTCACAATAGCATCCGTTTTGCACAACTTCCATTGTTTTCATGCCATTACATTATTTACATGTACAGTAGAACCCAGATATCTTGACGTCTATGGAGGCGCAGTGGTCGAGTGGATAAGAGCGCCGGGCTGCAAGCGTTTGAGCGGCTCGGGTTCGAATCCCGCTTTGACCAA
>JASKDV010029426.1:0-16296 GCA_032466395.1 Aegires albopunctatus | reverse complement strand
TCTCTCTCTCTCTCTCTCTCTCTCTCTCTCTCTCTCTCTCTCTCTCTCTCTCTCTCTCTCTCTCTCTCTCAGACTTTCTCTCCTTCCCTCCTCTCTCCCTTCTTCTTTTCTTTCTGTCTTTCATTTCATGACAAATCTCTCCACCTTACATGGTTTTGTTTTTAACATACACATTGATTAAACTAATATTGTTGTATACTTGTATGCATTTTCTTAGATAAACCCTTAGAGTTGAATTTTTAAAAAAACCCGAATCTAGTCACATTCTGTTAATCTATGATATCAAACAGACACTGTAAATATCCATTATTTGTTTCTCAGATTATGGTTTTGAAATAGATTAAACTTGTAATAGATTCTAGGGGCATTAATGTAAAATTTTAACTCCATTTAAATGGAATTAAATGCACATTTATGAGATTCCTTTGTTTTGGTATTGGTTGGTTGGTTGATTTTATTTATTTTTTTTTTTTTAAGGTAATTATTTTTTAATGATTTATTAATGGTTTAGATTATTTATTCATTTAAAGTCATATTGGCTCATCATAATAACCTATCTTCTATTTTATGCAGGCTCATCAGCCTTGCCACCGCATCTTGACTTCTTCAACTTTTCACGGGAAGAGCTGCCTTCAAGAAGTGAGTCTTCCAAAACGGACTCAAGCAGGTCCAGAGGCAGAAGAACAAGGGAAGCTATTCCTGATGAAAATTCAAGTACCAGCAGTGGTGCTAATGAAGAAATTGCAGAAGCAGCTGTGGTTACTCCAAATATGGTAAGTGAAAAGGCATTGGACTTAACTTTTAGTCTTCAAAGTGTTTCTATTTACAGGCTAACTTGTCTGGTGTACACAATATTATTCCCTATGGTTCTTACATATATATTTCAAATCAAATATAAACATCAAATGAATATCTGATTCTAAAAGCAAAGAAAATTTATCAAAAATTAAATAAATAGAATATATAGATATTTCCTCCATTAAATCCTATTGAATTTTAAGTTGAACCAAAAGTAGGTCTCACTTTGAAACAGTTTAGTTTTTAGGCTAATTTTTGAAAGAACATTTAATGTTTTTTAGAAGTTAACTAACTTGACCATCAAGGTGAGATTATTTTGTAAGAAATACAAACTGATAATCTATGAGTGAGAGTCACTTTTTAAATTGTTTTCTATACCTTTTGCCTTTTTAGTAATCTCTAGAATAGATCTTATATAGACCAGAAAATTGCTTTAAACTATTTTTTATTGTGTTAGTGCTGACAGTTGATTAAAGGTCAATGTAGGTGTGAAAGTTGAGCCGGCAGTACCAGCTATGTGTTCTTGTGAGTGCCTGGGCTGCCGGCCACTGTGGCATTGAGATCGTGAATTGTTTCGTTTCCGCTGTTTGAGCCCTGACTGGTGGTTCATCTTTTTAATAATCTGGCAGAAATGCGAAATCGATACTTCAATAGTCGGGTTTGTATTCTGATGATAAGGTAAATTTATTAGTAATTGTAGCTGTGTTTACAACGACTTCGAATACCGGAACTGTGAGATTTAACTTTGTAGACAGACAAAGCGTTTGTTTTCGCTTTAAGTTTGCTTCAGTCTCCTCCTCGGATGGTCGCACGTTGAATTGGACTATCGACAGTGATTGCATTCTCTTTGTTTCTGTGCTGGATTAATATATTCTATTTGGATAATTCCGGCAGACCTAGCGTTCACTGGATCTAGATAGTAAATATTATGTAAACATAAATTTAAAGGCTTTTTACACCTTGCATAGCAGCTCTTTAAAATATAAGTCAATATGAAGCCTCCGTCTTATGAGTTGGAAAACCGTGCAGGCCAGGCAGACTGTCAATATTTTCAGGCCAAGTGAAGGCTGCCCACTTTCACCCCTGGGTCCATGGGAAAATCAACTTTAATAGTCCATAATTAATGTAATTATAGGAAGTTGCTCAATTCTGCCAACTTAATATGTGAAAGAGTTTAGTCTAGCAAAAAATTCTAGAACCTAATCCATCCTCACTGGTTATTGTACCATTGGTAAATTGAATCAGAGGTTAATGTTTTACGTGCTAGATCATCTGGCCTCATGCCTAAGTCACACATAGCTGATTTAAGCTCAGAGCTATATGTAAAGTAACAAGTTCTTGTACACACGTTAAGGATTGAGTCGAAAAAATCTAAAGGATTTTAAAAATGTGCAAAGAAATTCATGGGATGAAATCCTCCATAAGGTTCATGTTTATATTAAAAATGGTCAAATTGCATTTTGATAAATTTCTTTCTTTGTGCCAGGTCTACATCGAGGCTGTCTCGGTTTTGTGGTGTGGTTTGTTTTTTTTGTTTGTTTTTAAATAATTTTTTTTAATGGATTATTATATTGTGGCAGATTTTTGGTCTCCCGCTTCATATGAAGAATTACTGCATAATATTTTAGGACATTTATATTTGGTTTGCCAAAAGTCTTTGCTTCAGTATTTCATTATGCTTGTCTTCTGCTCACTGTTTCTCTCCAGATCAAGAATTAAAACACTATATGGTTTGAAATGTTTATTTTGTTTGAATGACAGTTGCATTCAGTTTTTATTTCTTTGATTGTTTATTTGGTTGTAGGAGTGAAAGAGGAAGAGAGATTCTATGGCACTCTATCCTAGGTATTTTTGAATGAATGAAATGTTCCGTTACCTCTATTGTAGTGATGTTATGTATTTTTCATAAACCTACTAACAGATAATAATCAACTAGACAATAATTCATCGAATTGCTTCTTCGGCTGTCTTTCTAACTCTTACAATAAATGGTTGCTTGTGAATTTTCAGCTCATTTCAATGTTATTTGTTTTGTTTTGTTTTTTTTCTTTTCTTATTCATGTTTTCTAAGATTTCTACTTACTGTATTTGTGTTTGTTTTAATCAATTTTAATAAATTTATACTTCAATTATGAAGGAATCAGCAGAAGTTATGGATGGAAATTTTGTGGTATTCTCTCCAAAAAAAAATGTTCACATTTCCTATTGTTTAATGGACTGATTACAAAACATTTGATGATTCTTTCAGACCAACAAAAATGTGAGTTTACAATCCAAAAGATCAGCAGCACGGGCAAGTGCTGGAACACCAGAAACAGCACGTGGTATTGTTAGTCTCAGGCAAGGTCTCCAACGAAAGGTATCCTCATCTTCATCGTCGTCTTCGTCGTCGCCTCATTTTTGTGTATCTTCTTCATCTCGCTCCATGCCAGATACTAGTCATACTAACACACCTCCTTGTCTGTATAAACCAAAGTTTTACTTCATACCTGAAAAGGCCTCACCATCTGAAGCAAGTGGGGTCTTGCCTGGAGAATTTACACCACCCTCAAAGGCACAACATATGAGCAAGTACTCACCTTTGATATATCGACCCTCCCCTTCTGAGCTGAGTCTGAGGGCATCGTCTTCTCGCAAGACTGTCAACAGTTCCTCTTCTTCTTCTTCCCCTTGTTCTGTGCAATCATCGCCATCAGGAGCTGGAAAAAGGAAACAGGCATCGACTTTCTTCTCTAGTCGCACCGGTTGTCAGGTAACCGATTGTTGGCCAGCTTTTGCTCCTTGCTTTGCTGCACAGAAACATTTTAGATTAGCACAGCAGCAAGTCTCTTCATCCTCATCCCTTTCCATCTCTCCATCACCACTCCTCAGCTCCCCCATTTCTTCATCCCATTTTTATGATTCATCTCCATCTTCATGTTCTTCCTCATTTTCTTTGCCCATTATTTCTGATTCGTCACCATCATCTCCAGAGTCATTACCAGCTTACATTTCTGATTCAGATTCTAACTGTCTGTGCTGCAATAAACCGGATCATTCTTATCCCCTTAGCTCTCAAAAAACCTCATATTCAAATCATTGTCATCCATGCCCTAGAAAAACTAACAGCATAGACTCAGACCACGAAGAATTTTTTGAGAATTGCATTTGTGGCTCTTGTCATCCCTATTCAAATTCAGGTCACTCAGACCAATCTTTTCCATCTTGCCTTTCTAGATCATCTGTTGAATCAAGTTCAATGTCCCTCATGATAAATGCTCATTCCATCGACAATAATCATGATAAATCAATTTTTACCACACCTATTCGTAATATTCATGAAAACGAGCCTCGTATCTTGCACTCTTCAACTCCGAGACATACTTATAAACACAACAGTCCACCCCAGCTAACATCCTCTGCTTCCTCTAATTCATTTGCTTTGCATGGAAATAGTAAACACATTTTTCCTTTGCATGCTGAATATTTGCATTTGAATTCTGACAATTTTAACCACATGGATACTGACAATTCCAACAATTCTTGTCACTGTTTTTATAATTATTCTTCTAATGGCAGCCATAATTTTCATAGAAACTTTCAAAGAGGACTAGCTCATATGAAAAAGGGTTGTAGTGAAAATGAAGATGGTAATGAGATGTTTGAGTGTTGGAAATCTTGTGAGAAAGACAAATCTCACATGCAAAGGTCTTTTGCAAAAGAAGATGAAGATTGTCATAATGAAACCTTAGTGCATGAAGATTGCCTCATAAGCTCTGAAGATACAGAGACTCCTAGACATGGCAATGATGTAAGTCAAAAGCGTATCACACAGTATATAAATACATTTACAAGCAAAAAGCATAAAAATGGGAAGGCTCGAAAGGTAGTCAGAAAAAGGCAGAAGAAAAAAAAGAGTGGTGGGATTTTTTGTCAACACAATATGAATAAACCAGAAATGATACCCAAATTATGGATCAAACTTCTCAAAGGCAACAGGGCTATCATTAAAAAGTCAGCTAAACTTAAAACTCACAAAAATGATTCAAAATCAAGTGGCTTTCAAAGTGAATTTTTAAGAATGTTAGATATTAAGAAGACAGGTTCCACTTCATTCTTATCTCCCCAAGAATCTGTTTCAAAGAATACTAACCACACTGAATGCTCAAACAGAACTAATAAAGACAAAACTGTCCTTAAAGGCATGCAGTCAGAAGGAGCCATTATGGTACAAAAAAAGGGAACGGTCAATCCCTCAGATTCTATCCATTACTATCAAACAATTAAGGACATAGATCAACGAGGTGACAAAGCTTCTTTTATCTATAAAGAGATGCTGCCTCTCAGAATATTAGCTGCAAGAAACAAATTCCGACTCACAGCTTTCAATCCAGTTTTGGAGAGTGAAAATGAATTATCAACATCGTATGACTCAGACAGCACATTAACCGAATCTGTTTTACATGAAGATGATGGAGAAAGGGCTTGTTCTGTGATATCAATCCATTCTGATTATGATCTTGAAGCAATGCCACTTACAGATACAGATAGAGGTAGTGAAATTAACTTTAATGATCTTTCAAGTAATCAGACAGAATATGCAAATATGATTCCATCCCAAAATAAGGGAAACGGTAATTCAAGCAGCACTGAATCATTTAAAGCTTCTTCAAAAGACCAGAGAGCTCACTTAAGAGGTAGGAATGTCCCTCCTTCTTTGTCTGGATGCTGGCAGACAAAGACTACCAATATTGATGCCAAAGCTGATAACCAAGAAAGAGAGATGCAATTAAACACAGTTTCAGAATCACCCCTACCTAAAAATGATGAAAGATATAAGGACCACATAGAAGAACAGACCATGCACATTGAGCCAGTAAATTGTGACAAAAGTGGAAAAAAGGAAGAAAATGTAAAGGGTGTTGACTTATTCAGCACAGGTCAAGGTAAAGCTAAATCAAATAACTTCAAAGATATTGATGTTCCATTGGGTAATCTTGATTTATATTATAAAACAGCATCTACTATGAATGAGGAAACATCAATGAAAGAATATCAAAGTGAAAGCAAAGAACCAAAGGAGGCATCAGTGAAAGCAAATCAAAGAGAAAATAAAGAACATGAGGAGACATCAATGAATGCAGATCGAAGTGAAAACAAAGAACATGACAAGACACTAATGAAATTAAATCAAAGTGAAAATAAAGAACATGAGGAGACATCAATGAAAGGAAATAATCAAAATGAAAATAAAGAACATGACAAGACAACATTTAAAGGAAATCAAAGTGAAAACAAAGAACATGACAAGACAACATTTAAAGGAAATCAAAGTGAAAACAAAGAACAGGACAAGACCTCAATGAAATTAAATCAAAGTGAAAATAAAGAACATGAGATGACATCAATGAAAGGAAATCATCAAAGTGAAAACAAAGAACATGACAAGACATCAATGAAAGGAAATCAAAGTGAAAACAAAGAACATGACAAGACATCAATGAAAGGAAATCAAAGTGAAAACAAAGAACATGACAAGACACCATTCAAAGGAAATCAAAGTGAAAATGAGGAGACATCAATGAAAGGAAATCATCAAAGTGAAAATAAAGAATATGAGGAGACATCAAGGAAAGGAAATCATCAAAGTGAAAACAAAGAACATGAGGAGACATCAAAGAAAGGAAATCATCAAAGTGAAAACAAAGAATATGAGGAGACATCAAGGAAAGGAAATCAAAGTGAAGACAATGAACCTCAAAATAATGGTAAGTGTAGGAATAATTGCAGATGCAACATGCCTGAACCCAGATGTGACTGTAATGCAAGTATACAATGTATTAATAAGCTTGATATCAACGTTTCAAATGGAGAGAGATTACAATCATCCACCCATAAATCACATGCACCTTCTCTCTCTGTCACTACTTCTATGTGCCATAGCAAAGGAAAGTCTGGAGTTTTCGACAATTCCTGTCATGGACTTTCATCTAGTCCAACTCTAACAATCAATTTCACCATCCCCAATGAATTTAACAGCAATGTTCATAATAGCCCCAATAATTCCATGGATTGTAGCTCTGCCAACACTATAGGTACAATTAGCAATGAATCCAAAATTCATAAATCCAACATGACCCTAAGGCAATGTAAAGATAGCTGGTCATCTACTGATGAAGATAAAGCTGAAGAATTAGATCTGCACTGCTCATACTCTTCAGAGGAAAACCAAGTGAAGCATGATTTTTCCACGCAGACAAAGGAAGTAGTAAAAGAGTTTGGGAAGATTGATGTTAATACTGAGAAGGAAGGGTGGAAATCTACAGACTGTCATATTTCAATTCAGGGAAAAGACCAAATGCCATACAAATTTGTTGACTCATGTACACAGACAGAACCCAAAGATGTATCTGAAAAATCACTTATTGAAGTGAAGATGCCAACAGATGACACAAATAATTGTATCCGTTCACACTTATGGGACAGGGGCTTTAGGTCCAGTCCAAAAATGGAAGAATTGAAGTATGGCAGAATGCTTTCTTTAATTGATCGTTTATCTCCACATGAAATCATCTGTAAAAAGAAAAATTATGACGTTTCTACATTATCTGAAGATGCTATTGTTGTCACTGATGATGGTGATGATGATGACCTTGAGATTATTGAGGATGAGAAAAAATTTCTGATTAAAGAAGAGGAAGTACAAATTGATTTGGAGGATTATCCACCTCATCGTGCTTTGGACTTGTCTGTTTCCAATAGCATAGCGCGAAATATTTCCACTGAGGAAATATCTACGGCATCACTTAAAAAAGCTAATGTAATAGAAGAAAGTGGTAAAAATCTCATGAAGGAGTCAGATACTCATGATTACACCAATCTCATTGATCCTTGTAAAAAGCCCAACAAACAGCATCAAAAGCAGAGATCTCCCATATCAGATGTTTGTACTTCCGAGTCATCATCTTTGACCAACCAAGGCAGTTTTTTAACTTCTGTGAGTCAAGATTATCCTGCTTCATTGACAAATATAGAGAGCATTGTTGGTTTCAGCAGTAAGGACAAAGAAGGGGAAAAGCCATCTAAAAATAATGAAACTTTTAGTCCCAAAGCTTTCCCATCAGCTTCATGCACTGTAGGGAAAGCTGCTACTGAATTATCTAGTTCAACAGAAGAATCAAAATCAACACAGAAAAAGAATTATGATAAGAGTGTTTCTGGGAAGGAGAATAACAAAGATTTTGAGAGAGAAGTTTGTCCTTTAAATATGAAGGAGAATCTTTGTGTGCCATCTGGTACACCATTGTCTATAAGTGGGGAAGGAAAACGAAAAACAGATATGACTGCTCTGAATGATATTATGTTGCACAGCTTTGGAAGTCTATGCACAGGACAAGGCTATACTTTTGTTCATGGAAAACCTCAGCAATGTGAAATATTGAATATTAACAAGAACCAAGTCAAGACTAAGCCTAATACCCCAGGTCAGCTGAATCCAGCCTCAAACACTAACACTATTCAACCAGCTTTGCAACACAAAAGAGGACGTTCCATGTCAGATTTGGATGTTACCAAAAATTCTTATAATTTGAATACAAATGCTGCTCAAATTCATTCACAAAAAGTGCATCCATTAACAAATTCAAGTCCAGCAGGAAACACTGAAACAATTTCTGCAACAGGTACTTTGAAAGGGAATTCAACAGTCCAGTCAAAGGGTAAAGCCGTATGGAGGGGTAAGTCTTTGTCTAAAACTCAGTCCCAGGATGCTGATGCCAGCAGTGTTTCAGAAATGGGTTTTGAATCAAAACGGAGAAAGGTAGGGAGCATGAGTTTTGACAGTGGACGCAACATTGCTCGCTGTAGGCCTCCTCTCCACCATCAACAAAGAGTAAGTTTTGATGATGATATGATCAAAACCTCATCCAGAGGAAATGATTATTATTTGCAGGCCACAAACAGTAGGTGGATCAGTCAAGATGTATCTAAGAATTTGGTTTGCAATAAAAAGAGATTTTACTCTGACTCTGAATTGGTATGCCCTTCCATTCCCAGAATGGTTTTTGAAAGAGATCACATATTTCTCCCAATCACTGGGGTATTTCCCCAAAGTAAAGGAAAACCACTTATGGAAATGAATCAAAGCCCACATTTCGAAAAAGAAACAGAAAATGACTCGGTTAGAGGTCAAAATACTTATATGTCCAACACTGCTACCCTGTCCTACAATGACCCATATTTTAATTTGTCCCGTCATATTGTTGAAAAATCATTGTCCAACCCAACCACGTTTGATACAACATGCCACGTGACTTCCAAATCAGGCAATTCAAATACTTTAGACTTCTCCCAATCAGATTACAGTAGATGCAGAAAATCCTCATCTTCAAGTGAAACCATTGCAGGACTTTCCAAGAACAGCACATGCTCAATGTTTGGTATAAACAAGATAAATCAAAATTGCTATCCTGTATCTATTTGTGAAAACATTGCCAATAGACCTGTAGGTAGCAGCAATCAAAATCAGTTACCAGTTATCAAAAGGGAAATTATTCAATTACCTTTGCCAGCAGATTACCCAATTCCAGAAAATTATGGATATATTTCTGAGAAACCAATGAATTTAAGTGTTGAATTAGATTCCGAAGTTGAAGAGATTAAGACAGATGACTCGCTTTGGAACATTTCCTTTCCCAATAACAACAGACCTGATTCGGATCCGTTTCTAGCATCACTAGTAAATGAAGCAAACCATTCATCTCAAGACTCACAAAATAGACCAAAGGATCATACCAGTTCCCAAGGAGTTACTGACATATCTCTTGAACACCTTGATGGTCTTGAACAAGGCACTCTCCTCCCACAAACCTTTTATACAGGTACTGACTTATCCTCCCCTTTGAACAGCTCCAGTCTTGAACATATGGTGGACTCTGACATATTGACTGGCTATAACCCAACTAGTGAACTTACACGCCTGGCAGCGGAGGAAGATGCAAATGTTTTTGATGCTATCATGGAGGAATTGAAAGAACAAATTAAGCAGTTGAGAGAAGAAATAAGACTTGACTCGCTATCATCCACTTTATAAGCAAATTTTTATCTGCCTGACAATTGCGTTGAATTGCCATCCTGCAAGGGTGTTATATTTTCTCTTAAATCGATAATGTTGCATCCCTGCTAGGGTTTATTATTTTCCAAAAGACAATGTAATATCACAGATTACAAACATGTCTGTCTAATGGCCTATTACCAATTCCTTTAACAAAAAGAAAGTTTCTTGCTAGCATGATGTTGGTACATAATGTTGTTGTAATTTTAAAAAATTAATTAAATATATCAATTCAATTCCTGAAGCATCTTCTTTTTCTGCTCATAAACAATTTTGTTACAAGTTGAAATATTTATTTATCATAAAAATCTCTTTCTGGGTGTTGAAAAATACTATTTATATATTTATTTATTTATTTATTTATTTGTTGAATGCATTTATGGATCCATGTTTTCTCCATGGTGCAGTCTCTGAAAGTATGATATTTTTTTACGATGATATTTATAAATTGTTTTGAACAGCAGTGAGGGAGTCCGGGAAGGATATGCCATGAAGAAAAAGAAGATTTATGATGGTTCTAATTCTAATTCTTATTTTGAGATGTTGTGCATGGTGTGTCTAAATCTGTGGAAATCATAATCCAACATCTTTAAAGTTATAATTCATAATTTGAAACTGAAATATCACCTGTAAATAGAAGTCATGACAATTTGCTCATTACCCATGTGGATACATTTCACATGTGGTTTTTCTTTCTTTTTGTAAGGTTTTTTTCCCCCCTTTTTTGCCAGTAGTTGAGTGCTTCTTTTCTTTTCTCTTCTCTTTTCTTTTTCTTTTTCAAGATAAAACTTTTACAATTCTATTTATTCATTGTGTATATTTTATGTTTTACAAATGATATGATCATGTACTGTACCCAGGATAAAAAATAACAGCTTTGCACATGAGAGATGTTCTAGTTATGCTCGGTTCATGTGAAAATGGACATTGTAGCAAATTGAATTAGTTTGATTAAAATCAATGCCCTAATCCCAAAGATTGTTATTTAGTTACATTAGGGTTCCTTTTTTATATCATAAATGAAAGTGCAAAAAATATATCTTAATACTATTTAAGGAATAAATTTAAAAACTCAGTTGACATTAGAGTCCTTATTCAAACAATTTGTTCAGATTAGAAATTTGTTTATAAGGATGAACCATTGAACTTTTTAATTTCATTTAATGTCTTTAATTTTCTTTGTAGTGATAAGTTCAGAATGCAATATTGTTTGGATTGTTTTCTTAATCTCTCAATGTTTGATCATTTTTATATTTTTATGATATTTTATTTAGCTGTGAAATCAGTTTAACTGTTACTTAAAAGGAAGATAATTGTCATGCTCACTTCTTAATTGCCAATTTAATGTTATATAAAAGAATTTTAACCTGAGTGAATAGAGAATGCTAAATTCCTAATTAACACAAAGTTATTGACAGTTAGAATGAGAAAATGGAAACTAGGGTAAAATTTTTTGGTATAATTGTAACCAAGATTTTCAAATGGCATTTTAAATGTGGTTATTGTTATTTATATTTTGTCTTATTCATCAAATAAAATATTCTTTGTTTTAATATATCATTGACTTCCTTTTATTCATATTGTTGATATGTTTATGGAAGTTATTTTGCCAATTAAGTCCCTGAAACATTGGTTCCGTATTTGAATCTTTCCTTTCCCTTGAAATTAAAAATTTTGCTTCTTTCTCTTTCATTGTGGTGCTTTAGTGAATTTAGTCTCTAGAATATATATTTTTTCTTTTGTTGCATGCATGCATCTCAAACTGAAAGCTAAAAACTACCCCAAATATTAAGGTATTTTCATTTGTGTATTTTCAACATTTATTTATTAATTTGATTTTAGTCTTTTCTGTTACATTGTATTGTATTTTCATAAGGATATTTTAAATCTAGGAATTGTTTGAAATACTTGTAGATTGTAAAAGTTTCACATGGCAGACTGTTAAATTATCACTTTTATGTTCCATCTTAACTTCATTTAAATATGTTTTGGTTTGTTTTTATGTTTTCACACTTAAATTCAGGGTCTGCCACTATTATGCTGTACAAAGACAAACCGACATATCTTCACTTTTTTCAATTCCAAGAAAAAATGATAAAACTTTCAAATTTGCACTTGTCAAAAGTAATGAATGCTTTACTTCAAAACATTTAAAATACCATTTCTAATGGAAATACGCTGCTCTGCTTTTGACACATGATAAAAATGGGTATGATAAGCCCAATGAAATGAAAAGATGCCAAAACTCGATTTTTGGAGATACGTCTCTTTGTCTTTGCACGGCAGTATTCTTGTTATTTGGATCTAATTGATATGATTAAGTGTTAAAAAGATTCACCGTTATGGCTTTCCGCTTTGTCTCACTTTAGGAAAGAGGGATGGTGGTAGCGGTTGATGAGCGAGGGTGTGTTGGGGGGTGGGGTGCAAAATAAGGGGACAGTTAATGCACAGTGTTTGATTGGCAAAATACTTTTTTCATTTAAGTAAGTAGAAATATTTTTAGTTATAATTGAAAGAAACAAATGTTTTGTATAAAATCAAGATACATGACATTTTGTTGCTTGTAAATACATGTATCAAACGAATGCCTTTTTGTTTCATCAAAGTTTATTTTCCACCATGTTGATCAAGTCCAGGTTTAGTTTGGAGCGTTAATTTAGGGGAGTAGAAGACTAAGTGGAGAAGGCATTGCACTGCAACTGAGTTTCCCAGGTTCAACTCCATTTCTGTATCTGATTTATTTTCTGTAAAAAAAAATAATAATTACCCATGTTTTCCACTTGCAGCATCACACTGTGACTCATACCTAGGTTGCACCAACATCTTGTTGGTATAGTCCCAATTTATTTAACTTTATATATACATGTATTATAAAAAATTTGAGAAAAAAGGATAGGAGAAGTATTATTGGGCCTTTAAGCAATTATATCCCATTTTAGAAAGGCTTCAGATTAGATGCAAATGACTTGGCATAAAGAAGATCAGAAAGTTAAAGATATTATATCTCATCATTTTTTAAAAGATCTGATTGGGAATTTGATACATGGTATCTACATTTTTGACTTGTTTTATTTTGCTTGGTTTTGACACACATAGGAATGGGCAGAAGGCTGTAAATCTTTCTTCTATTTGTTGAAGAGCACTCTCTCTTTGTTGGATGCTTGAATAAATGTTAACACTATTGGGTTTTTTTCTTTTAATTTCTTATGTTTTCAACGTTGAGCACCTCATGAAACATAAGATAGAAGCAAAGTGTCTCCTTTTTTTTCTTTATGTCCCCTTCTTGATCCTTATTTGAATAAATGAGAAAAAAACAACCCAAACAACAAAACTTTCAATCAAACTTAAAAGGCTTTTGTCCATATGCTCTTCAACATGGTTTTACATACATATGTTATTGCCATCTATATGATAGAATTTTTTAATATTTTTTTTAATTAAGCTGATTGTACATGTACATGAGAAAGTAAAGAAGCCAGTTTATCTCCAACCAATTTCCAACCATACCACATTTAACTATTAATCCAACCCTAATAATACTAAGATAGATCGTTATGTTTACATCTTATCAGTATTTTTATATTATAAGCCGTTACTTTGCAGGCGTCAACGTCATCCTCTATTTTCTATTTTCTTTGCCGTGGTTTTAGTTTTCATCTCATTATGATCATGTCGCTTTGCATTTGTTTTTTCTACATTTCAAATCAAGAAGTTCTTGTCACTTAAATTGAAGTTTTGTTTCTCTTTAGTTTACTATTTCTCATTCCCTTCCCATTCATCTATGTTTTATTGATATCTACTTCATGACGGAGTCGGGGAAGTCAATGTCTAATGAAGTGCTGTAAATGCCAACATTTGTATAGGTAATTACTGAACTTATTTGAAGCCCACAGAGAAGGAGGCATCACAAGGGGCAAACTACAAAGAAGTACACCTTTGTTTCATGCTTTGTATTTGTCATGCTGACATTAGAGAGCAAGCTATTGAAATCTATCATTTCAAATGAAATATCGGTATGGATTGTGGTTTTTTCGTCAAATTGATAAGACCATAATTTTACCTTTTCATGTATGTCAAATTAATTTGAAACAATGAAACATCTCGTCTGTCATTGTCTCTCCGTGTCTATGTCACTGTGAACTCTTTAGACCTTACATAGCTCTTTAAGCATTCCTATGAGTTTGAAAGGGAGGAGAATCATAATTAGAATTTGCTGATAGATTCACAGAAGCTTATTGAATTGTTCCTCTGACTCCCAAACCCTTCACTGCTTAAACATTTGTTGAAATCAATATTCATTAAATTACTAGTGAATCAGAGAGGCAACAAGATAAACCAGATGTCCTATAGGCTATATATAGATGGATATCAATATTGATTGCCCTCCTTCCCCCTTACTTAAACATCCCATCATAAAATATATTTAACAGAGGGATGCCTAGCGTAAAAGTGTATGACAGTTCTAGTAACACCAAATGAAACTCATTTTTATCCTCTCCCTCTCTCTTGACATAATTGCTATAAACCCACTCCTCAAATATAAGGTATAATTATCCCAGCACCTGAGCTTAACACTATTGATCCAAAAGACAGACAGGCAGTGTTTGGGTTCAGGCAGCCACTTCAGGTGGATCAATGGTATGAAAGACACTATTATCATCCTGCTTTTGAAAGCTTTCAAATATGAGCTTCTTGAATAGACATTGGTTTTTCATTGCCCGTTTAAGTTGGATTTAACCTGGCATTATTGCCTGCATTGTTTAAGGACAAAGAAGATGAATAAGGATCAGGTGTCTTACTTGCAATTTTGACTGCACAATATCATTATACAGTGCACCTCACAGAGACTCTTGGTTGCAAACAATGAAAGAAAAACATTCACACACGAAGCTGTAAGGAATAACACATTTAAATTTGCATGACAAAACATCTGACATTGATTTTGTATACACATTACTCATCCTTTTCAAACTTTATTATTCAAATTGAATTTAAGAAACTTTTTAGAAAAACATATGGAAGGAATGAGATGTATTAGTATTAATATTATTTTGTCAGAATGACGGATGGCAACCTTACCAAATTAAATCAATGAACAATGTTATTTCTCTTTTTCAAATATTTTTGATTGACTTATACCAACCCATAATGAATAACGTTTTCGCTGATCTCTGTAAGAGCCTTATCTGTCAATGGCCCCAACCAGTGGATTTAACCCTTAAGATTAAACAGTGATCACTTATACTCAAGGTGCCCCATATTGATTAACCTTGCTCAGCTCGCTTACTGCTTAAAGTTTATAATTGTTTAATAATGCTGTAATCAAGTGAGTAGCAAAGGTAGAGATTGTTTAGGTGTAAAAAAAAACAAATATTAAAAGGTTTTCTTTTGTCTCTAATTCCAATCTATTGGAAAGTGTTATCTTTGATCTACATACTTTAGAATGCATCCCTTCTAAATCTGGGCTAAAGTTCGAACTTATAGAACTTAACTTCTCACTTCTCTTTCGACCTTAGATCTTGGTTGGTGAGTTCGAACTTGACAATTTGGAACTTAGCTAGAAGAGATGGTCTAGATCTAACAAAGTTGGCTGACTAGACTAGCTAAACTACGAACTTGCACAGAGACGTTGCACTTTTCGCGCCCTCCTTTCTTGGTCGCAAAATCACTGACAAAGAAGGCGGGGCCTAATGTTGGTGAAGGGGAGGGAAGAAAAATGCCACGCTTGTCTCCCTTGTTTTAAGTTTATTGTTGCAGTAAGTTCGAACTTATCAAAGATTTTGAATTCACTGGCCATTAGAACCTAAGTAAAGTTTGCCGGCTAGAATAAAAAAGTTCGAACTCATCGAACTTGGGGTAAAAAAAAGTTTGAACTTATCGAACTTGAAAAGGTCGAACTTAGCCTAGCTTTAATCCCTACAGGGATGGAACCTTTTAGGTTTTAATCTGGTTTTCAATTTAGGTTCAATTTTTAAAAAATTGAAATCAAACATTTTGTAGCACACACACCCCCCCCTTCAGTCTTATTTTTCAAAAGTAAGGTTACATGCCAGCTCCTAGTTACAGTACTCCCATTAGTGTCATCCTTCTTTCACTCACATTTCATCAAATTGTCATATTTATTTGGGTGGGACAATCAGTGATGAGACAGTGAATGATGATTACATTTTAATTTAATCATTTTATACCATTTTTACCTAGCTTTATCAGAAAATCACACCATAAAACAAAATCAACAAATCCCACTGCACATCACACCTCACTGGAAATATTTAATATGTTCCAGGTACAGTGGTTCATTAAATAGAGAAATTGAAAGAATGACAAGGTTATACTTCTATATTTTATGTAATATTTAGCATGTTATGATTTTGTGTGTGTGTGTGTGTGTGTGTGTGTGTGTGTGG
>JASKDV010029315.1:0-16297 GCA_032466395.1 Aegires albopunctatus | reverse complement strand
TTAAATGTCTGACTATCTGAGTTCCTAGTTCTCCTATTACTTTTGTTTAGTTCATTTATGGGGATATCTGTTTGATCATTAATTTCTTTAAAGAATATTACAATTTTACTTCTAGCTCTTTGTTCCTCTAAAGGTGTCCACTCCAACTGTTTCATGTTATGTATTGTGCTATCAATCATGTTCATATGAATTATTAGTTACAAATCTTGCTGCATTTTTATGTACTTTCTCTAAGCTATATTTATTGGGTTTTAAGATGGTCCCAAACATAGCATCCATATTCTAAATTTGGTTTAATTAAGGTTTTGAAACATTGCTCTTTAACTTTATTAATATTTTTGGGGCATTTTACAGTCACCAGTATATTTCTTTTTAAGAATGCTAGGACTGATTTGTTTTGGTCTTTCCATCTTAATTCATTATATATTGTAACTCCTAAGTTGATCTCCTAAACCTCTGTAAGTCAATGAAATCGAATGCTTTCTGACCAATGAAATCCAACATCCTAGTGGTTAAGTTTTCAACAGGAGAAACCACAATAACATTCACTGGCTGGGTGACATCATAGCTGCAGGTCATTGGCAATGTGTCCTTGACTAGGGTAAGACACTTTGTCCCCTTTACATCACTTGACTCGGTGGGAATGAGTTCCTGACCGTTAAAAAAAAGAGGCGTTGTCCGTGTCCAACAATTGTATTTGAATTTGAGCCTATCACTCTTACCCTGCTTTGCCGTTGGCCAGAGGAAGTGAAAAAGTCATTGTAAAGTGTTTAAAATGAAAGGCTAAGGTCCCTTGTCGACCGGCCCAATATAAGTACATCATGTCTTTTAACTTAATGAAAGTTAATGCCCATGGCTGTAAAAATCCAATGAAGACACTTGATAAGTTGATTGTGGGGCCAACAATATCTTTTTCCCTAATATTCTATCTGACCCTGCTTGTATCACGGTTGGTATTGAGTCTTTCTCTCTCTTACATAATATTAAGTTATGGTGCTGCTCAATACTACAATGGTATATTGGCAGTCCCAGCAATGTCAACATAAGTAGGCGTGCTGTACTTTATGTACAAATGTGAAAGAAAAATATCAAACAAAAGTTAGGGATAAGTGAAAGATATAACTTAAAACAGACCACAATATAATTATACCTGCATGCATAATGTACACCTTAACAACAACCAGAAGATAGTTGACAATCAAGATATAAACTTAAACAGTACAAACGACTGAACCGTAAAATAGACAAGAGAAGTCGGATGACCCCCAAGATGGAAGGGCTTTAACTTTAAATAAGTTAAGCCAAACAACAACCACGGAAATTAATAAATAAAGTTGCAAAGTCCATCTTTAGCCTGCAATATTTATTAAAATATCTTGCTTAAACATCATCAATATCATTGTTGTTATTAGTATTCTCTGTGACAAATTTTCAACATGTGCAAACCAATAATATACAAAAGGACATAATCAAAGATGCAAAATTATACAAGATAGGGCAAAGTGAAAGTTTTCTTAGAGCTTTACTTTTACCTAAGCTGCCAAACCGTAGATTTATGAAACTGGTCAATCCTCTATACATTAAGTTAAGGATATTTTTTGTCTTCTTATAACATAAATGAAGGATAGCATTACAATGGATGCAATTTACAAATCATTTATACTTTACAATAACATCAATCCTCACCAATCAGATCATTCATTCATTTTCTTCCATTTACATGTCATAAAAAATGCCCTTCTCAAAACCATCATTCCTAAATAAACGCTGATCATTTTTCATGGTATGACACACCAAGTCAGTCACAAAAAGGCCAAGAAATAAACTGATATTAATGCAATCCTGTCAGTCCCTTACTTCTCAATGTTCTCTCTTTTTTTTTTATTACAACTAATTATACAATAATTAAATAGATAAATGATCCACTTACTCCAAGGTCCATCACAAAATGAAACAAAATCTTCCTATTGGAAATAATATCTTTGGAGATGTGATTTACTATTCACTTATTTATTAGAACATGATAATGTGGAAAATACCCCCCCCCCCCCATCATCTATTTCAAACTCAATAAAACCCAAAACCCTAGAGAGTCCAGAAATAAACATTATTCACTAGAACTTATGAAGGGATGGATGTCACAGAAAACTTATAACAATTTCCCATACATTCTAAGGACTTGTGATTGTGACTTGGTTAAAAATTTGGGACCACCAACAAAAAGACATGCTAGAAACAAAATCTACTATTAACCAGGAATGATGGCAAGGAGGATATTTATTCAGCATTTACACGATTCTCTCCACTGACATATTGAAAAGGCAATCATACACTATACTTAGATGTGTCTAGATAAAGGCTTTACTTTCATTTAACAAGACCCAATTTCTTGGCCTCTATTTCATATACCAGGAGTCGCCACATCTTGACAACAAAAACTTCTGCTTCATCATCTAAGATCTGTTGAATTAATAAAGAAAAGAGAAAAGGAGAGATAGATTATTACAGAACAGAGTAGCTGGTTGTCAACAAAATTATACATGTATCACTTAATATGTTCACTCACTTTTTTTTGTTATCCCCACCTATTATTGCATATAAAGTGATGCAATGAAGGCTCTGCTGAGTACTTCAACAAACTCTTTTTCTACTACATTGGCCCTCTAACTCGTCTTTGTCATGGCTCACATTACTTATCTTCACTACGAACAAGTTGTAGAAAGAATGATACAATTTTTTTTAGCAATGACTTAAAGTTTAGATGTGGATCTCAATATCATATCTATATTGCTAGTAGAGAAATAATATAAATATTTGTTTTCATACATACCATTGCAACATCATTCTGAATACTCTGAGGGGAGCTGCGAGCAACCACTTTCTGACATATAAATTCTGTAAGTGTAGGTTCCTCTTCTCCTATATATTCCACAATCTTCTTTGTAACCCATGGCTTTATACGTTTGTCCATGAGTCCCTGAGAGGAAAAGAAAATAGCAAAGAGTATTAATTTCCCACTTAACACCAAAATAACAATGCCAAACCTACTGCAAATATGGTTCTTATCTGATCAAGATGACACTTGCAACGTAATATTGTTACATAAATCATAAACATCTATGAAGAGCTAGATTGAAGACTTCTAACCAGTACTTAATTCTATAGCTCCTACTCTACTGCACTAAAATTTGAAATAAAAAAAGAAATTTACCTTATATGCATAAAAAAAAAAAACATTTAAAGGGAAATTAAGGGTCTAAAAGTTTAAGTTAGGTACCTGATCAACAACATCCCAGTCAACAACATATGAATAGAGTTCATCTTTTGCAGTTGGAATGTTTTCAATAAGCTGTTTGATTTTTTGCCTCTTTTCTTCTGCCGTTGCTCCTTTTTTATCTGTTGGAGTAGATTTGTCGTCATCATAGTCAAGTGGAATCAACTTCCTTTTCTTTGGTTCGTGGCCATCATCATCATCTTGATTAAAGACATCTCCTATCGTTAATTTCCTGCGTTTTGCATCTGTTATACCAGGCAAGCTTGAGGAATCAGGGCTCACACCAGGTGCTAGGGAGAAAACAAGAATCCACAATAAAGTACCATTATGGCAAAGTGTATTAAGGATACCACAGAAAGAGCTTCAGGATAAGATCAATATTTATTTCAGTAAATGTCAAATCGTTCACAAGTACAATATGGCATATAACAATAAAAATAACTTGCTAACCCACATGGTAATACATTTATATAATTTTATCCCCCCCACCCCTCCCTTTTTAAACAATAAAAATAATTAATTAATTAATAATAATAAAAATATAGAGAGACAAGACAAATGTACTGTGGCATTCACAAACCTGGAGCACTGATGCGGGAATCTGTAGAAATGGGGGAAGTTGACAATGATGGAGATGGCTTCTGCTCTGTTATAAGAGTATGGTGATGTATGTGAGGTACCTTCTGAGGATGATCAGATACATGTGGTGGGGAAACAAGTCGAATAGCAGCATTTGATGGTGGGCCTGAAGCAGAGTCAGAATCCTCATCAGAAGCTGGTAATACTGGAGGCTGACTGGGTTGTTTGATTTCTTGGAGATGCAAACGAGGTTGAAGATGCTCCTCCCTCTCTCTTTCCATCTGGATGGATATGAAAATAATTAAATGCAAATACATTCCATATTACAATATTTGCTAATCCATAGATTCTTGGAAAAGAGTGAAATACAACATTTTTAGTTATAAGTAATTTCTTTCCATATCAAATAAGTTAGAATTGTGGAAAAAAATATTCTATTAATTAATGGTAAAGTAATTAATGCCATTAATGTTTTTAATTCCTAAGGATTTCAACAATATAGACTGATCAATTATTTTCTCATCTTTAATGATATCCCAGAGAGATACAATTCAATCAATACCCTGATAAAAGATAAAAGACCTAGTAAGGCATAGAAAAAATATAAAAAAATCAAAACAGTTTGGATAACAACTCACCCGTGCAACTTCAGTCTCAGCATCAGGATGACCCTCTTCAAACAGTTTTCGTTTGATTTCTTCAAATTCTTCCTTTTCTCGTTGTCTGTCTCTGTTATCAAGCTCTTTTTCCTTTTCTCTTTCCTTCTGACGTCTGTTTAGTGCACTGCCCCTTTAAAAAAGTTGCAAAGTTGGGTGTTCAATGAATTTTAAAAAGCCTCAAGGTTTATTGGTTTACTTACTGCACAATATCAAGTTTAAACCACACTGCTTATTTTTGTAACATAGGTATGCATTTATATCTTTCATTATACAATCTCAGTATGATGATTAACACCATTCACCTTCTATAATGATAAAAATTAAGACAAGCATATTCAGAGGCTAAATTGTGTTCTTATGTTAATTCAAAAATAAACATCTGCTGTGAGATGTACAGAAAGATGGTTGGGATCACATGTGTTTGGCACAGGTGTGCTGCTAGCTGAAGTAATTCTATGAGACAAACCAATGATGTTTAACACATACATAAAGAATACATACTTGTAAAACTTAGGATCATCTCTTAGGTCATCATAGTCTTCAAGAAACTCTCTTAATCTTCTTGCTTCTCTTGACTGTTGGAAAGAGAATAAAAGATACGTAAGAGTAGAGGATTAAGGTTAACGTAAGGTAAGAGTAGAAAGCATATCAAAGATAAATGCTGATAAATCCAACATGGCAAAGCAAAATCATGTCACAACTTTGACGGGGCAATCTAGAACAAAGCCAAATACCACATGTAACTCTTTCATGCTAAACTAAATGACAAGGCTGAAGTGACACTGATATGCCAACGGTTATGAAAAGCTCAACCTCATTTCATTTAACAAATCATCATTTTAAAATTCGAATAAGGGGATCAAAATATAATATCTATTGCCAAAATTTTTCTTGCAGAACACTAAGGCATTTACTGATTAACCTTTTGATGGCTCCGTCACAATCAAAGAATGCTATGGAAAGACCAGATATTTCATAAGAATTAGATATCATTACACCTAGAAGCTGTACATTAATGAAGAATGTTAATAACTAAGCCAGACTGAACAATAACTTATAGCCACCTCCTAACAGGACGCTCTAAATGGCTCTGTGACACCATGCAATACTTTCAAATAGCTTGGAGAACTAAGGTGGTGTCAGGAGATGGGAATGAATTTCATATCGAAGAAAGAAAAAAAGGGAAGTATAGGCATTGATAAGTGAGAGGAGTAGCCGTAGGATAAATATATAAATTCTTAATCTATGTATATTGCTATTCTTACCTCTTCAATTCTTCTGTCTTCATCTCTTTCATTTTCTTTTTCATACTCTCTTGATTTTTTCCTTTCCCGACCTTCCCAATTTTTTAATCTCTGAAAGACAAATTATTTTGATTAACTTTACAATAAATACAAAAAGTATGAATGTAATCGATTGGAACACATTGTTATCCACCGGCTGAGTAATCTAAAACAAAGAAATTGAAACATTTAACTCCTGTTTGAGCTGTGAGATGAGATACAAACAGGAAATTTGATCCATAATACAAACATGTACCGGTATTTAAAGCAAGCTTAATTCTTACCTCTTGATAAGCTGCTTCCTTCTCTCTTAATTTTTTTTCCAGTTTTCTACGTTCATACTGTTCCTCTTCATCCTCAAGTTCTCTCTCCTTTCGTCTATGATAAAAAGAGAAAAATTGTGATGGAAGCATTTGCAAAACCCAAAGTGTACTGAACATTACCCAATATTCTCAAAATATAGCACACCAGTGCCCGTATGCTTAAAATTTTCAGTTAACTAAGTTTACGAAACTGCATTTACGGGCAAGATTTTTCAGCCAAAGAATATTTTCCATTGATATGCAAATTAGTTGCGCACGCCTATGCTCTGGTCTACTGCAGGCGCAAAAATTTCTTGTAAAGGTGTGATATAGACCGTGGAACTAGCCGCAGATTTCAAAGCATCCTACCTCGGCCACGGGCAGTAGATAAAAAATACCAGATGGCTCCTTGCCGTCAGCTTGAACCTTGGCACCCATTCCATTTGATGCGAAAGCTCTATTTTTTTACGGAAAGGTAGATGTTGGTGATAAAGTGTGAAATGGTGAGAATGGTAGTTTAAACACAAGTGATAATTTCCGACGACTTGATTGGATGATTCAAGTCTTATGACTATTCAGATCAAAGGCAAAATGTTCTTTTCCCCTAAATTTTGGCTCTACCTTCGTTAAGTTGTACGATGTCTCTAAAAATAAGGGCACAGAAGCCAAAACTAAGACTGTTCAATGAAACCTAAAACTAAACTTTGACAACTTCAGTATTTTCCCCAAGGTTCACTTCCTGTAGTACTTGCATGTTGAAGTCCGACGAACAGGACATTAGCTTTTTGGAACTCGCGTTTACCAACTAAATTTGACTGAAGTACATGTGATAGATCTAATCTAAATCAAATAATAGCAATAGACAGATGGAGAGGCCGAGCCTTTGCCTGGCTACTAAAGAGACTAGTATTGGCCACGGGTGCATGAGACCCGATCGATAATCTATTTTTGATCTTCGCAGCTAACAATAATAACTGCTCTTCACTCACACCAACGGGGCAATGTTGACATAGTAGGCTAGTCCACTTGTTCCTTGGTCCTTGGAACTTACTCATGGGCTGGTTCGTTATTTCAGTCGCGAACAAAGAAGAAATAAAGGCCTGTGGTCAAGTTAACACATGCTTAAAGCTGTCAGGTCGTTACAGGCGTAAATAATCTATTTAAATAAAGAGGGGAAAAAAAAATGGGGCACAGATAACAAATAGTTCGCTATTTCCATCAATTCGCTTCAAACGGGTTCGTTACAAGTATCTTATACTGTATTTTTTCAAACCAATACTATGGAGCAGCGAAGAAAAATTGATAACATCATAATGTAGAATAAAAATAAGGAACCAATGCTAAATCCCTATCTAGCAAAAAAACTTGATGAAATGAAAAGGGAAAAACAACAACAAATAACTACCTTTCTCTGGAACGATCCCGACTACTTCTATCTCTTGATCTTGACCTTCTCCTTGATCTACTAGGGGCAGGGGACAGAGATCGAGACTTCGATCTAGAGATTCTGGTACTTGCTCTTTCTTTCATAGAGGACTCTCGGTCTCTCTGTTCACGAAGCCTCTCCCTATGCCTCTTCTCCTCTTGTCTTCGCTCTCTCTCTCTGGCTAAACTTCTGTCTCTATCTCGGTCTTTTTCTTTTTCATCATCAGCATCCTATAATTGGTGGACAAGGGGTTTTTAAGGGTAGAAAGAAGATGGTGGTGGAAAGTTAAATAATGTGTCGGTAGCAAAGTTATAAATCTTCAATTGTTATAATACATAGTTTTCCCCATCACCTACAACTTGGAGATAGACGTGAATCATATGAAAAGGCATCGAACACATGCAAAAATCGTGTAAAAGCAATAAATGTTTAATACCCACTTCTAATGTCTATTTTCTTAGCCAGCATATCCTAAACCACATTTTCAGAATATTAATTGTATACTGTGCTATATGTGTGGCAAATGTATGCATCTGGATATTTGAAAATAAAACCAATAAAAATAATAAAAAAATCAAAGCTTTTGCTATACTGATGATTGTCAGTGTGATGGGGAAGAAGAGAAGGTTATCCCAAAATAATTCATTTATAATGAGTTTACCATATGAAAAAATAAACTTACATAAAATAAGACAAAAGCACATCCATCACAAAAAAAAGAATAAAAAAAAAGAAAAGAAAAGAAAGGAAAAAAGAAAGAAAATAAAAATATATTTTTAAAAATTTTCCAAATATCAAAATCAACTACAGGAAGTGTACAACTAAACATTTGGTCATTTTTGCTTACAACACGGCCCGTCTTTAAATCTCCCTGTTGCTGATGATCCTCCAAGCATGGTAAGATGTGAGTTTAGCCATGAGAGCAATCCTTTCTGTCTATGTCATTGGCATGAGAATTGATCTGTTACTTGCGACACAAGAGTTTCTATTATGCTAAACTATGACTACCCTTTCAGTTACAACACCCATGAGAAAGTGACCTTCAATTTCTCAACTTTTTACACAGTATAAAAACCAGATAAGAAATTCAAATTGTATATAATTTACCCCTCAACATTCATCGCTTTCAACCAGATCATTAATAAATATATTTCAGCTCACCACTAAGAATTATATTGCAATATAGGCATTGATAGTCAACACCAGATTAAGAGAACATATAATCAAGACCAAAAAAGAGAAAGAAAGAAATAATAATGGGAAAGTCCTCTTCTATGCAGAAATTGTGATTTCTGGAACAAATATTAATTATAGTCTTATCAAAATTGAAATCTAATAAATTTTTGACATAATCAATGAGTTCACATATAAGTTAAAAATAGAAACAGTGAAATTTTCACCATGAAATATGCTACTCACCTGTACTTCTAACTCTGCACCCATTTGGAACTATCTTTTGAGGAGAAATTAAGTAGAGGCACTTACTTGATAGCCATGGATTCAAATTTGGAGACCCAGACTTTTTTCATTTAAAAAAAAAAAAAAAAAGCAACATAAAAGACTGGATGCAGGAAGCGTTGATAGAGAATTGAACAGAAATATGACAACCGAATGAATAAGTCTTTTCAAGAGACAAACAAGAAAAGAGTCAGGGAGAAAGACTTCAGGAAATTATATAGAAATAATGCAATATAACTGAAAGAAAGCAGCGCTAGGATGAAATAATGTACACAAAAACACATGAGGACGATAGTGATAAAGGGTAATTGGATTTCAATTGAGAAGTACCCTTTCTGACAAGGAAAGAAAGAAAGACAATTATCACGATAAGAAAAATAAAACGATATGCTTCTATATCAACAGAAACAGTGGATGATCAGTCTTATCATGGCATTTACCATATTCCTTGGAAGTCCCATCACCAGAAGGTTGACCATGCTTATGTAATCACTGATAGACAATTTTTCCAAACACTTACCAACAGCAGCATTTAAAATATGCATGTTTCTTGAAGACTTGTCACTTAGAAGAATCTAGCAAGTTTTTGGTAACAAAAAATGCCTATTTAAGTTTTGGGTCATTGTTACAACTATTTAAATGTTTAAATAGGTCAACATTTCAAAAGCTCATTCATTAATCACATATTATGTAAAAAGGGGGCAGGATGATTTTTAATCTGTGGTTCTATTAGACTATCAAGCTTTATCAGAAAGCTGAGAAGCATGATTTTATCTGTCTTTTTATGCTGGATACAATTGGGGTTATGCGGGGCCTGATACGCTTTTAATAAAATATCACTTATCTATCATATAATTTTAGTGAATGTCAAGAAAGAAATCGAAGGAGGAATGCTGAAACATGTCAAAACAAATCTGTGGGAATTATGTCAACTGTTAACAAAAATTATGAACAAAACAATATTTTGGTAACATTCATATCATGGCTACTCACCTTGTGTCTGTCACGGAATTTGTTTATCTCTCGGTTGATGATTTCCCTTTTCTCATCTTCCATTTCCATGTCATCAAGACCCTTTAGGGTAAACAGTAAATTAAGAATAAGTCTTATCTGGTGTTTAGATATCATAATGTCAGGTAGTAGACTTAAAAGATTTTTGTTTCCCAAATACAGTATAGTCTCTTTAATCCAAACACCTCCATTCTCGAAATACTAAGAAAAAATCTGTCCCCAGAAAATCGTTCAGATTACAGAAGTCTGGATTAGAGAGACTAGACTGTATATGTAATGAAGACACGTGATGATAAATGATTCCACCACAAGGTTTTATGGGGATTACTTTCTAGTTGTGTCACTTAAGTAACGGGACCTATTCTATAGATGGCGACAATGTGTCTCAAATCTATAAGAAATGGGAGAACTTGAATCATTTAGTGTCAGCGAGAATGCAAAAAATACAGATCTAGGGCTCAATAGAGAGGGAGAATTACAAGGTTGTGCACTGCTACATAAAAAGTATGCAAAAATTGTCAGTTGTCATGAAAAAGCTGCAAAACTGGTGATTAGAAAAATCAATGTGCAGTGTCCTGGAATATAATTCACGGCCTCTGCCCCTTTCATTTCCACTTTAAAAGTAACCAAATAATCTTATCACCCCTTTCTGATTCACAAATAGACCACTATGTGAGAAGTACCCCTTTCTCATTCACAAATAGACCACTATGTGAGAAGTGCTTTCAATTTCAAAAATGTGTCGCTCATTTAGAATATCTAGAAATCTTGATCCTTACCAAAAAGAAGATGCCCAAATATTTTAGATCTAGATTCCAATTATTATAAACTTTTTTGATGGAAATTTCAAGGCATACCACATTAGGTCACAGCTAAATTTCTTTAGCTAAAGTTGTGTCCACACTTTTGGTTAGCAATGGTCAAAATTACATGCTCAGCATTACAAAGATGAAATAATTGAAACATTACACTTATTGTCCTAAATTTTTTTTAGTAAAACATAAAAATCTCCATGCTTACCGTATCTTTGGTGTGCATTAATAAATCTTTGTCTTTCTTGGGCAAGGACTTCTCCTTTTCAATATCTGTCGTGGAAACAAAACAAAATGCATTTCCTGAAGCCCAAATAAAAATTTCAATATGACAAAAATTTGAATCAAGCCCTCGTATAAATCAAAACTCTGAATTCTTTAGGCCTATTATGTGCTATCAAACTAAAGTAAGACAAATACTAAATTAATGAATGTAAAACAAAAACAACAAATCAGCCAAATTCACATTCCAAGTCAGTCATAAATTATCTACATCTAAATGCAGGATGCTGTAAAGTTTAGAAAAAGTATAATAATGCATAAAGCGAAGATGAATCAATGAATGGGATCTAATAATAGAACTTACCAGACTCTGATTTTGAAGGTTCTTTTGCTAATTCAAAGGCATATTCCCTCATAATTGCTTCAAGGCCAGCGCTGGCTACCCGATCCTCCCTTTTGGTATTTTCATCGAGGTCCTCTTTCTCTTCATCTTCTTTGGTTTCTTCCTTAGCATCTTTTGCAGTAGAACTTTCCTCTTCTTTCTTTTCACCATTAACCTCCTCTTCTTTTTTTGCTTTAGATGAAGCTGTCTCTCCACTGAGCTTTTTCTTTCTGTATTCATCAAGAAGGGTCTTTGTTTTAGCATCAACCTTCACCTTTTAGACGGAAGAAAAGATAAAAAGTTAAACTAAAACCCTAAATAAATATTTTTTTAAAAATGTATAAGAAGCCAAAAAAACAACAAGAGAACAATCAAATAAAAAATAATGTACCAATAACGGTCTATACAGTTGATCATAATCTTTATCGTCCTCATTATCCCTCACCACAAAAGAAAAAAGAAAAAGAAAAAAAGAGACATTATGGTTTAGATAGTAAAAATAATCAGTGCTTATATAGATAGCCACAGCGCATATCCATTAACACATGTTATGTGCTTTACATTATCTAAAAAACATACACATAAAATAGACAGAGAATTCATGGTAGTTACATGTACATTGACTGATATCTTTGGGAAGGCTATTCCAAACTGCAGGACCAACATACTCAAATGATCTTTTGCCAATATGTTTAAGGTTCTTAATCTTATTTAGGTTTGACTAATGAATTATCTGATGAAGATTTTAATGTTCGAACAGGATGGTATAAAGTTATTGAGCATTTAAGATAAAAGCTCACCAAAAGTTTTTTATCTGCAATCTGCCAGTCATTTAAGAGACGTATGCACCTCAATGTAGCTTCTGGATCTTCATATTCACAAAATCCAAAGGCTGAAAAAGAAAATATAGAGTAAGTTTACTTGTACTACTGCTGCTGTTGTTGCTTAGAATTTACCCAATGCCACTATTATATTTGTATTGCAAATAAATAATAATAAAACATTTGAAATAGGAATAGTAGACATTTTGCCTTATAATATAACAAAAATAGCATGGAAATGTATAAGCAACATGAATTGAATAAATGTCCTCATGTCCTGTTATTGCTGACACTGTAAAAATGATATCAATACCTTGAAGTTTCCCAGAAGCTCCTTGAACTCTCTTCCAACTGAGAACATTGCCACATCTCTGCAACATTTGCTTTATCATCATATCTGGAGCTCGCTCACTTATGTTTCCCACAAATACAGTGGTAACAGGTGGCTTGTCTTCTCTTGAATCAGACTTGAAAAGAATAATAATAAAAAATATATTGAAAAATTAAGAAAAAAACCCTGAAATTTTTAGAGTTTAGAACAAAGTTACAGAGACTTACTTGTCAAGAGTCTAGACCTCTAGATTTGGGAGGAATAAAGAAGTTATGATGTTCTTAATTTAATTTGTAGATTTTAGAGATAGATCTAGCTCAAGGCCTAGTAGATCTAGAATCTATACATCACTAACTAAGCCGAGAAAAAACCCTAAAACAATCGTAAATCTAGATCTAGCCATGCTGGAATCTATTACACTTTTAGACCTAGATCCTAGAAAATCTAACCTCTCTATCTAAAAATGACCCACAGAGGCATGAACTACACACTCACAACTGCACTATTCTAAGAAAGTGAGAATCCATTGAGTCAAACAGATGAAACCGGAGATTGTCACCGCGATATATCGCGAATCCGGATCTCCGGAATAAACCTGAAATCTGGCACCCATGTCCATTACTAATAATAAAATCTGATGAAGAAGGAAAGAAAAACCAAATCAAGAGAGAATTTTTTTCGTGGTACTATGATTCTTTGGTAAGACTAGGCAGGTCTGTTTTCTCCCTCCCTCATTTATAAAATTAGGTGCAGATCATAATCTCCCCCCCCCCCCCTCTCCCTATCTATCCAAAGCTTGTATAATTAGTTGCAGATCACATAATCTCTCACTCCTCTCTCCCTTATTCAGTGATCATAATGAGGAAAAAGTCAAAAAGGAGGAAAATACATCGAAAGAAGTGTCGAACTCACGAGATCCTACAACACTCACAAAAGTTTAGTTAACTGGGATATAATATTAATCCCCAACACAAATAGTCACAGAGTCACCTTTCTTTGATTTTATAGTTAATTTATCCTCAAGCCACATGAATCTAAATTTGTTTTTGATTTTCAAATCAATTTCTTTTATCCTAACCACATCAGATTTTGCTAGCTCCCTCATGATGAATGGAATGAAAATTTAATGCACGTTGAATGGATGCACTCTTATCTAGATCTAAGCTTGGTATCCTGACGTAGAATCTAGATCTAGATCTAGATCGAAACCGACCACTAGAACATGAAAACTAGATTTAATCTAGATCTACATTAAAAATTAAAGCAGAAAGTTTGTTCTTCTCCAGATTCAAAGAAAACCACACAAAACATAAAAACTTGATTCATGCGCGAGGAACCAGAAACAAAGGAAAGAGAGGTCTCAAGCAATTTGAAAACCGTGTCTAATCTAAAACAAAGGCTTTTTTTATGAATGAGTAAAATTAGGCCTGATACTAACATGACAGTTTCCAGCAGTTTCACATTTCATTTCACTTCGAATTCGAGTATCGAATACGGATAAGTGGCCCGATCGGTAAGCATCGTAGCCCCTCTAATATTATTGTCGGTAGGCCGAGTAAGCAGTTTCAAGTTAATGGGACGATCGCAAGTTGCTAGGCATCGTAGGCCGGATGATTTTACCCGAAAGCTGAGGAAAATTTCCGCGAGCGCGGCAATCGCGGAAAAAAAAGCAAGGAGCCGTGAAAATCCCAGATAATGATCACTGCTTATTTTGGACTCCACGTTCAGCAATCATTCAGCGGTGCGCATTCTCGAGAATTGTGCGAAAATATAGTCAACGAACACGTAAACTGAACAGTGTTAAGAGGAACGGCCTAGGTCTAAATTTCAGGAAATGGCTCTTCCTATATGGGTTTTTATCCCATTGATTATTGATGATTTTTTACCTTCTTTCGCTAGTAAATAGGTCTATCTCACATCTCTTTATTTTCAACACAAAAATGCTTGCGAGCAATTGTCAAATATAAGAAATGTATAAAAAAACCCACAAAAATGGTGAATATAATAGTTATTCCTTGTATTTCCATTTTCAAGCTGATATGTATGTCCTGTATGGGTTTTGGGTGCTTTAGCGAAAAATAAAAAAGTAGGGTGATTAAAAAAAAAAAAATTCTTAAAAATGGCCAGGATGTGGGGGACGACCCAAGAAAAATAACCAGGGCTGAGTGAGTTGTTACTAGGGAGGTCTGCATTGTTTGAAAATAAAAAATTGAAAGAAAAAAAAACAAGGTATCACAGTGTTCACACATATACTTCAAAATGAAGATTGAGGACTTTTTATAGACCTTAGGGACCAAGGGTAAAGCGAGGGTTTCAGTCCTAGCAGTCATGTATGCTCTATTATAAGTATTGGAAGTTTGATCATACTTTGTAAATGCTCACCAGAGTTGCTGGTTTAATTTGCAATAAATTATCTAATGCTTTGTGGATTAATGATGTCCTTCCCTTGAGGCTAAGATTGTCAATCAAATGTAAGGACTTTTAATGACTTAAATCCCAATGATATAAATTAAGGACTTTTTTGTTTTAACAAAATTTAAGGATTTTTAAGGGCCCGTGTGAACCTTGTTATCAGTTTCATGTTTTGTTGAAAGGAAGTTAGCTAATAGGTAAACAAAATCTGTTGACAGATGATAATCAGAAAAAGAAAATTAGTTGCTCCATTGAAATGAGATTGCTAATTATAGATATGAAGAGGTCATAGCATCACTAAATCTAAATAATTTGGAGGGTTCTACTCTTCCATTTTCTTCTTAGCATTCTCTTCATGATTTATTTGAATGACATTTACAAATGTATAACATTTTGTGAAAAAAATTTTTTTAATTACCTTAGGTATATCTTGTGGAACAAGCTTCTTGTTTTGTTTCATATGTGGTGGCATTGGTACTTGTTGTGCTGCCATCATTGGCTGCATCATCTGCCCAAAATTGAAAGTGAGAATTAACTATCATAAAGGAAACAATTTCTTATAAGAAATGCAGCCTATATACTATGGACAAACATTCAGATAGTGCTGATAATGAACAATTAAAAGCCTCAATCAGGAATTTAGAACACCGAAAATGCCTCATTTCATGTAGTGAGCATAAAATTAGGGCACCATAGCATGCAATGAGTGTAAACATTGCCCTCTGCATTGTATAGGGTTTGGGACCGTCATTGGACCTTTTCACTTGTGGGAAGACACCTTGACGTAGATAAGTCAAGATGACGTCTAAAAACACCGCTTCATTGAACACATTTCCTTTAAAAAAGTCTAAACCACTATCTAGCACAGGTCCTATGATGTTCGTCAACCATTCCTCCATCCACTTCAAAAGCAATCACAACGCTGACTCATCTATTGTATAGTGAATTCACTTCACAGCAACAATACAGTTATGTCTTTCTAATCCAGACACCTCCGTTCCTGATGATTTGTTCGGATTTGAATACAGAATCATCTGGATAATAGAATCATTGGTCAAAGTGTCCGTTGTCACTATTAGAATATCACTATTCTCAGTGCTCCGACACAACCCTCCTCACATGTTATCTTTTCACTCTCTCTCTCTCTCTTACCCTCTCTCTGTTTATTTTCTCTCTTTCAATCACACACAAAACACCTTTGTTTTTTTCACCCAAGTCTATCTACGGTTATCCATGAGACTCGCATGCAATGTTACAATTTTCAAAAAACGTTTGAAAACATATCTTTTTCAAAAATATATAGATTAATCTGTGACTCAGCTTTG
>JASKDV010029204.1:0-16300 GCA_032466395.1 Aegires albopunctatus | reverse complement strand
CTCTCTCTCTCTCTCTCTCTCTCTTCTCTCTCTCTCTCTCTCTCTCTCTCTTCTCTCTCTCTCTCACATACACACACACACACACACACACACACACATAATACACATAGTCTTATACAAAATAGACATTCAATAAGGGTGTTATAATCTGCAGATATACACAGACCCTTTTATTACTCTGTAATCAAAAGAAATTGTTCAGATTATATACACAGCTTAAACTCAACGTAGAAAGGAATGACAATGAAATACTTAATACAGTGTTAAATGAAATAAAAGACAATAGAAGAGTCAAAGAAGATCGCCATTGCAATAATGCTCGTCATTATTTTAATCAAAATTATATAAAATAAAAGCATGGCTTATTATTCTATTATCATAATTGTATTAGCAATTGAAATTACATTTTGGTGTAATGATCAATATAACATTTACATGGAGCTTTGGCTTTCATTTTATTTTCACGAGTTTGGAGAAAGTACAAGAAATTAAGCAAATGATGCAAAGTTATCATTGAAATAATGCCGCGATTTCTTAGGAAACTCTATCAAAAGTATAATTTTCTTTTTAGAACCACCAATTGAAGTATTGTTATTTCAACAACACCCAGTGGTCAATATGTTGGCCAACATGGCTTTCCATTGGCTTTTTTTTTGTTTGTTTTTGTAATGGTTTTAATTCTTTATTACAGCTTTCCAAAATTAAAAAACAACAACCAAATACAAAAACAAGGAAACAAATAAACAAAAAGCAACAAACAATATGAAAAAATTACATTTGAAAAGAGCAAAATACACACAAAGTATACAAAAAAACAAAACAAAAAAAAATAAATAAAAAAATAAATCGAAAACAAAAACAAAAAACGAAAACGTTCCTACAAGATGCAATCTTGTTGAGGAAGATTGAAAACAGTGTATCTTTCTCTTCTGATACTTATCGATTATGGTTCTCTTTTGTATAATTATTATGATCTGAATGCTCATTTACTGGTATTAAGTACAATGCCCATTCAATTCTTTCCTTCCATTAACTAACCTAGCTGATTTGATAATAGCAGGTAGTTTAGCAGCTTTCGTTTTATTGTTTTACCCTGATTTTACAATTAACAGTCTCTTTGTAGCACAGCTCAGATCCAGTTTGTCTCGCAGATCCCTGGCCTAGTATGGGGGATGTCAGCCGCATGGTTTTCTTTTCCATGTTGAAAACAATTGTGTGGGCTCACAGGAAAACCCGTTACATGTCGCAAAAGCTAATTTCATGTCAGACCCTTTCAAAGTCAAAATATGACATTTCAAGGCAAATTTTGGTTTTAACAGAATCTTGATCTTGTTGGTAGATTTATCACAATAACAACCTTGAAAAAGGTTTATTTTTGTGTTTTTGTAAGGCAATCTATCTCCTTGTATTGTTGTTTTCCAACTTTTAACTCAATTGTTTCAAAATTAAAATTTGCGACCTAGGTGCACTAAAATTCCAATAATTTTTAAATGCAAAGTGTTCAGAAAAGATGAGAAAATCGGGGTCAATCTTTATTTACATTTTCATTTTTGGGTGGATGTGAAGGGTTTCCTGTGCACCCACATAATTTTATTTGATGATAGGGTCTGTCAGATTGATTAAGAGATTACCACATTGCCAAACATTTTATTTGTATTTATTTGTTTATCTATTTATTTATTTATTTGTTTGTTTATTTATTTGTTTGTTTGTTGTTGTTTTTTTCCAAGCATAGTGTATGTCGTGCATTTATTTTTAAAAAATTGAGAAACTACCACAACTTTTTGCAAAAATGTATTTGTGATGAGTGGAGTTGCAATATTTGTGCAGGCACAAAAAGTCTTGTGTTCCAAATCTGACAGTCCCAATTCATTCTGTAAAAATGCTGGAGATTGCCGAATGAGTGTTTGTTTAATTTATAGTTTAATTTTTTCTTGCATGTGCATTCACTAGAGGTGAATATGAGGAACATGTCGCAGCATAATTTTGCCATGCATAGAACAGAACAGTTGTTGCTCTTGTGTAGGCCATATTTCTTTTTATCCTTGTAAATGTAGCAGTTAAAGTGAATATGGATTTAGCTTTATCTCTCTTACAAAAGAGAAAAAACAAAACAAAAACAAAAACAAAAACGGGGGAATGCGGGAATGTTTTGATTAAGATCAAAATGTAAGATAGCTAGTTTTATTGCTATGATTAAAAACGGAATTATTTTTAATACAAGATATTAATAATGTAGGTAGGATCAGTGTTAATTTATAAATTAAATATAAAATGATTTTAAACGAAACCACCATTCTAATTAAATGTAGGCATATGCTGTTGACATGATATTGATGACAGTGAGCATGCATTCATGTGAGAAAGCAGACGAGAGCAAGAGTGTTAAACTGTTTTCTTGATTACAGGAGGAAACGAAGAAGGGCCGGGCTGGGAGGGCCACCTCCAACGTCTTCGCCAAGCTGTCCAAAAAGATGATGCAGGAAATGAAGGAGGTAGGACGACCTCAGTAGTCGCCCCTCGTTAGAAATATCCCTTGTTATCTTGCCATGACTTTCTTATTTCTTACAGGCGATTAAAAGCAAAAAGGATGATCATAAGCGAGCACAGAGAGCTCCATCTAATGTGTTCGCCATGTTTCGGCAGTCACAAGTACAAGAATTCAAAGAGGTCTGCCTCGAAATTCTTCAGCATAACACCGCAAATATCTTTTGCATTGAAAGGAGATTCAATATCACCTGAATTTTTGTTTCTCTTTTTCGTTGGCTTCTATCTTATTCTTGAGTTCTCTTTTATTAATGCCGATTTTTGTTTCCAATATTTTCTTCTCAATATTATCATCTAATCTTGTGAGCTCTTAATTATCCACGCACTGCCAACTGTCGGACTGCACTCATCTTGTGATGCCTCAGTTGAGGTCTTGAGGAGATGTCAATGTTGTTGCTTATGCTGTTCATTGTCTTATCTCACACTTTCGTATTCTATATGTTTTTTTATTTTAAAAGAAAAGTTCTCGCACAACCACCAATGTGCTCTCCATGTTTCGTCAAGCCCAAGTGCAAGAGTACAAAGAGGTCTGGGTTTTCACCCTCGTATTCAACAAAATTGCAAATTATTGGCCCGAGTGAAACATTTATCCCTTTGCTTCCAGCATTTCCAACAATCTCTCAATTCCTACACCTCAAGATGGGATGTGGTGTTTAGATCCAAATCAATAATACAATATATGAAATAAAAAGACCTCTGAAATTTTTCCCAAAATACCCATTTCTTCCCTACCCAAATGGCCTATATAATCGCATTATTGTCATCCCGTGTTTTGGTTAAAATTGTGTGAACATTCGTAAATGAAAGAAACAATAATGAAATAATTAATTATCGTTTGGGTAGCATGCTGAGGGGTAAAACATAAAGATTAAATCTTGTCCACAATGCCACTTGCAAAGAACAAAATATCCGAAATACTACGATGCTAAATGTTAGGCTTACAATAATTTTCAAGAAGCCCTTCATCGATTTATAGATTCTAATTAAGTTGAAGTCAAATAGTTCAGATGAGTTCCATGCAATTCATATATAACAAATCTCTCAGCCATTGTTTGAAGAGTACATGTATTATATTATAATAAGGTTTGGTCAGAAAACACGGTCAAATTTTGAAACGGTTGGTGTCTATAAAAAAAAAATACAATCCGGTCTTTCAACAACTAACTAAATCAAAATTAAATTAAATGAATTTTTTAATTCCCCTTTGATAAAAGTTAGTTGCAAGACTTTCGTCCATTTTGAGTATTTGGTGGCATTAATTAGCCGACATGAAATTATATATTGTATATTTTAAAAAAATCAAATCAAAATTAAAATTCAACTTTATGCATCCCAGAAGGGAAATTTGTATTTTGGTATTTACCGTCACCAAGCGTCAGCCGTAAGAACAGCGCCGCAAACACACACACATATATATATATACATATATTTGTAAACAGTTTTTAAAAATTGTTCTTATTATGACACACACACACACACACGCACACACACACGCACACGCACACGCACACATACACACACAAGAAAGAAAGATAGGTCACTTAGATCGATTAGTAATGTTTTGATGAATGTTCGAGGCAACTTTATTTATTATTCGATTTTCACATGATGGACAATTTATTTCAACGTTTAAATGATTCTCTTAATATGTGTTCTCTTCATTCATCCATGGTAATACTTTTGATTTCGAAAACTTGCTTTTAATGCATGCGTTTTTCTAATTTCCTGCTGACATCAAAGCCATTGCTAAGAAACATCCAAACCAAACAAAAAATAACAACAACCCAAAACAAACCACAACAACAAAACAAACAAATAAAGAAACAAATTTCAAATAAACAAAGAAATAAAAAGAAAAGGAAAACTAATACAAAGAAAAACAAAAGTGAGAAACATATACACAAGAAAACAACAAATCACTAAATATGAATAAAAAAGAAAACATCCCCCCCCCCCACCCTTTCCAAACAATAATAATAAATAAATACAAATTTAAAATATTACCCCCCCCAAAAATAAATAAATAAAAAATAAAAAATAAATAAAAAAACCAAAACAAAAACAACAACAACAACAAACAAACAAGAAACAACCCAACATAAAAAACTAACAAACAAAAAACAAGACAAAAGGCAACCCACGAAATACTTTCCTCGAACAACCCTTTCCCAACAATAAGTTTTTAAAAAATATCCCTCCCCAAAAAAACAAAAACAAAACAAACCAACAACAAAAAATTTGAAATTTGAAAACAAAAGTGTCTAATTAAACAATGCGAAATTGTACCCGGAAGACTAACTTACCCACATATGCATGTCCCCATTATGACCACATTCTGTAACAGTGAATATGTTAACTTAATGATGAATAATGTATCCAATTGAATATTTAATTAATGATATTTATGACTGTTGCATGTTGGTGGTTTATGAGGGTATACAATTTTTATGAAAAGTTTAATTAATATTAAATTGTGGTGCCGGAGTTGAGATTTTAACGCGGTCATTTTGCAATCAAAAGGCCATGAGCACGCTTCTCCTAGCTCTTGTTCTGAAGTTGAGTCCTTGGGAATGACTCTTTAAACTAATTTTCCTCACCGCCCTTAGGTGAAAAAAGTACTTGGTTTGCAGTATAGGCAGTGAAAGATTTGGTTTATATGCTAGTAGAAATGCTCTAATTCATTGCTGCTCTTCTGAATGCTACCAAAGAAGATGAGAAGGCAATTGTACGAAATGGCCTCCCTGAAAAAAAATATTTGAGGTGTGTGGGTTTGCTTTTAGCAGTAATATGGACTATAAATTCACCTCTTTGTTTACCTTCATGCAGGTGGGGAATAATTTTGAAATGATACAGAATTTTGTAAATTTAATGGCATTTTGTATACCCTCAAAAACTACTTTCTTGATATATCACTTGTAATGTAATCATTACATTATGATATTATTGATTTATATGAAGCATGACAATAAATTGATTATATCACATGGATTTAATTACATTTTGTGATTTGAATACCATTTGATAGTGGTGATTCCCTATGACATTCTAGATTCTAGTTAATAATTAAAGAAAATTTTAGAAATATGTTTTAAGTATGAGATTATTAACTATGAATGACATCTTTGAAATGAAGAAAATCTAATAAATTTATAAAACTTAATCACATTTTTATTTATAAAACTTTTAAGAATATCTTTGATAAATGTTAATATAATACAAATTTTAAAAATTTGTGGGAAATTACCAATCACTTAAATCACGTTATTTTTTAATATGAGGGAAATTATTGAATGAAGTGCTTGATTTTAGGATACTATAACAAGTGAATTTCTTTAAAATGTGACCCTGATATATTAAGTTTAAAAAGTTGGATTACACAATTTTATACATAATCTGTGTATTGCTTTGTTGATTTAGGCATTCACCATGATTGACCAAAACCGTGATGGAGTCATTGACATTGAAGATTTGAAAGACATGTACTCCAACCTTGGTAATTATTTAGTTTTGTGTACTAAGCATATAAGATCAAAGCAATATCTTTTACAGCTTTAATTAAATCCATCCTATGGAAAGTAAGTTTTGAGAAATCATCGACACTGCATGTGAGAGAACAAAAAAAAAATTAGGGAATTTTTAAACCTTTATATACTCACCAATGATTTTATTTTTTATCAAGGCCGCATCCCTCCCGATGCCGAGTTGAATGAGATGCTGAAGGAGGCCCCTGGTCCCCTCAACTTCACCATGTTCCTCAACCTTTTCGGAGAGAAGCTCAGTGGTAAGATATCTCTCTTTCATATTGCGAGGCATTTTATATAAATCTTACATTGTTGGATGTGACTAAAACAGATGAAACTCTTTCTTTTAACTTTTAAATAATAATTCTTGGTATTCAAAAACAAATAAAATTGATAATGATATTATAAAAACAAAGAAATGAAACTCATTACTTCTAGTTTGAATCAAATTTACTTAAAAACCCAATTTCAGTGATTGGCAGTGAGTCTAAACATTATGTTAAAATATTAAATATTCTATACTTTCTGTTGTCTTTTAGGATGATTTCCTTTCAAATGAATGCACAATTTTATTTTTACCTTAGATTTATGTTATCAACTTTATAACATTACTCTCTCTACTAACACAGGAACTGACCCTGAGGACACAATCAGGCAAGCTTTCTCAATGTTCGATGCTGAGGGCAAAGGACATATCCCAGAGGAATAGTGAGTATTTTGAAATGGATTTAAATTCTTTTTCTGATCATTAGTATAAAATTGTAGCAAAGTTCTTGCAAAATTGATATATATGATTGCCAATAATTTTTTGTAGTAATTTGTAATTCTATCATCAAATGTAGTGCACAATTTCATATAATTTATATTGCAATTTTCATTACTTATGCAAATAAGTGTGACAATATAAAAAAACAAAAAAAAACAAAAAACAACAGGAATTACAACTAGGCTACCTAATTTGCAAACATTATGTATCATGTGAATAAAGTGTTTATTAATATGTTTGTATATAGAGAGTGATCAAATCATTTCAGAGCCCTCTTTAAATAGACACCATTGGAAGCTTAACATGTTAATAAATTTCACCATTTTGTACATTAATGTGTACAAAACAGTGAACAAAGAGTTGACTGTATACTTAATGAATACATCAAACTTTCATTTAGTTAAAACTGCATTTAAAAAGACAGTTTAAAAAATTGGGAGGGACAATGATTTTATTTCATTTTTACTTTTTATCTACAGCTTGAAAGATTTGCTCCAAAACATGGGTGACAACTTCACTGCTGAGGAGGTAATATTTCATTTAAGACAATATTCATATTCCTTTAACTTTGTTTCTTTTATATAAGAAAAGATAGAATGTAGAATTATTTTATACATTTTTTTCTTCTAAAAAAAAACCTATTTAAAAACCCCCGAAACAAATATAAAAAAAAAAGTTTAATTATATTTCTAGCCATTCATTCATTTCTTTCTTGATTTCCTCCTTACATTCTTTATAGAATTTGGTCAATTTGTTTATGTTGCATATTCATAATAAAGAAAATTTGGACACTGGTGGTCAAATTCGTTTTTTAAATTTATACTTTTTCTAAGGAAAAAAGTTGATAAGAAATGAAAAGTGCTTTTTTAGTTTTCATATCTATAATATTTATTAGATTTTTTTTTTTTGGGGGGTGGGGGTTGGGAGTCATTGTTTTCTTCTCTTTTTTGCGGACAAGGGGAGGTGTTGCTCTTTTACAGGTGAATAATGCTTTCTTTAAAAAGCACTAATAAGCTCTTTAATAGTCTTATGACTCAGAGACGTTGACATTGTTTACAGTGCAGATAATGTTGATCCTTTTCTGTGTTTTCTTAACTTGTATTTAATAATCCCTTAAGTTTTTGAAGATATGTTTATGAGTAACAAATAACCATATCAAAATGATAAGGAAATTTTTGTTTTTGATTTTTAGATCAAACAGACATGGAAGGAGGCACCTTTGGAAAAGGGAAAGTTTGACTACAACACTTTTGTCGGAACTCTCAAGGGCAAAGAAGAAGAACAAGCTTAAATAATGTCATTTCATTAAATTCACCCTTTTAAATATTAAAATATTATTACCATTTTGTGAACCTAAGACAGTGAGCTAAAGTATTATTAGTATAAAATCATAATATTTTTCTCAATTTTCATCTCTCCTTGCAAGTAAATACTACTTTTATCTTTTTCAAACTTTCACTTTTGTACCTAAAAGTCTGTGATAATTCTTTAACTCTTATTGATTCTTCAATTCAAAATAAGCCTATGTGGCTTAGGTTCATGAAATGTAATTTTCATTCACGTAACTATAAAGCAAGTAGGAAAGAAATAACCTCAGTCCCAGGAATATCACAGGCCAAAGAGTGTCATTCATTCCAAATCTATAACTTACTTTGCATGCAGCCTTGATTGATCCTCTCACGTAAAATGGTGTATTCCTCCACTTAGCAATAAAATTGATGATTTAGGGCTACAATTACTCTTTGTAAAATAAAAGTCCTTGCCTCAAAATGCAATTTTAATTAAACATTGCTGAATTAGCTAAGGAAATGAGCCAAACTGAGTTGCTGAGGTTGCTTTAGGTAAAGGTTCAGCATAGCATCAGAGAAACCAGTCAGATCTTAACGGGACCATAACAAGTACAACCATCAATCAATATCACTATGATGCGATTTCACCAACAAAATGCTCAAATATGATATAGGACCTTTTTTATTATGTTACAAAATGAGCATTGACTGGTTTGTCTGAAATGCTAGTTGAGCCATATTTCCTCTGCTATGGCAAAGTGATCGCCTGTCTGTTGGCCTGTGAGTCTCCTATCAATCGTTAACCCTAAACATTTTATCAAGCAACCCTTTAAAAATTATCATACTGTGTCACCCTCAGTACATTGCAACTGCCACTCTTTTCATTTATAAAATTACTCTGCCACTGGTAGATTGTGGTCGTCCCTGTTTTCCATTTCCTGAGACTTCCTGTCCTTCCTCCTGAGAGTGTGGTTGAATCAGAGGATACAGGGGTGGGTGTGAATTGTAGCTGCTTGTAGATTGTTTCTAGGATTCAATTTTGCTTTAAAGTTTTAAAATTATTTCCATGTAAAATTTTCCAGCGAATGACCACACCTTTGAGTGCATTGGTCAATCGTTGCTCATCTCGATGCTGTGTAAACATAATGAAGTAAACTGTATTATAATGAACAAAATAATTATATTCAAGTCTGACCTGTCCATGTTTTCTTTTTTGGTTTTCTTTTCTTTTTTTTTTTCAACATAATTTATACAAGGAATTGATTGGTTTGTTGAAATAAATTGTACTGATCCATGTGATGTGACTTCGATTCAAAACAATGTCTTGTCCGGGCGGACGTATGAGATAGACTGGTGACCATCCAGTAGTCGTGTTCAGGGGCTCAAAAACATCTTGCAGGACCCTTTGATACTCGGCTATATGGAGAGTCCTGCATCCTATTTAATGATAATAAAAGGAAAAAATGTGTGGAAAGATTTGTGGAGTTTTCTTCTTAATCTGTATGAAACCAGTAATGACTGTTAATTTATTTTTTGTAATCTTAAAAATAAACTTGTGTTTGATTGGTTCTGAACAAAATACTTTTGTGTTCTTAAATAACTGCATTTCTTTTCAAGAAACTAAGTAAAAAAAAGAAAGAAGGTAGTTCTCTTAAGTCAAAGAACATATTTGAAACGCTTGAATGGGTAAGATAAGAACGAAAGATCTTATTTGTATGCTAGCAGGTACAGGAGTTGAGAAGATATTGGTATGAAATAACCTACCTACAAGTGAGTAGCACTTGATGTAAAGATACAGACTATAAAATTCATCTTTAGTTCCATACAGAAACTGACTGATACTATAACTATAATCCATTTATCATCATCATGGTTGTCTTTTGAAAACCAAGGAAGACAATGCGTTGTTGAAAGTACAAGATAACCTGTATGTGAAGCTTTTACAATAGAAGAGCCGTTGTACAGGGACAATCCCACTTCTCTGCTGCAGAAGCCTGAATCCAGTGGTATGGAGAGTCATTACGGCTGGAGACTTCCTTGGCTGCAGTGGATGGCTGTGACATCTTCCTTGCCCTGTCGCCCCTTTGCCCTCCAAAGTGCGGTGCTGCATCGCCTTTCCAGCTGTTTAATCATTAAGAAATTTCTTATGCGCTGTCTGCCAAAGCAGACATGCATGCAGGGATGTGTAACCCAAATTAATATTAATGTTAGAATTTTCAATTTCATATCATGAGTATCTAAATCTAAGTGGTGCAGAATCTACGTCATTAATTTTCTAACAAGTTCAAGTAATTTGGAGATGATTTTCACTGACTCGATTTTGATATATTGATTTGATAGTCTGAAAAATACTATCATCATCCTGTACAAAAAAAATGGTTCAACCATAATGAATGGATATGATTATGAAACAAAATCTTCAGTAACTTTGCTTTTCATTTGTGTTGCTTAGATAGCAATATCAAGTTCACATGTAAATGAATTCTTTGTGAGCTTATGTCGACAGCAGAACCAGAGGTCATTCTAATAGCATAAGGTGAAATGATAAATAAATGTGCTATACAAGTTGAGTTTGGTTTGAGTATTTTCACCTAGCTTGGCTGGTAGACCAATTTTATGTGAAGCAGGAAAAAGAAAATTTGATTCAGTAAGAACCTTTTCCAAGCATTCAACAACATACATTTGCTCTCAGGATAAATGCACCAAGGACATTATAATGAGAGTAGATGGTTGAGTGGATAAGGCATTGCACTGCCACCTAGGTATCCTGGGTAATTTACCTCTGTTTCCCATCCACGGTGCCGCACTGCAGTAGTTAACTGGGATATTTTCTTTGGAAATGACCTAAAAGAAAAATGTTTCCTTGGGAATAATATTCAAAGGATATTTTTATATTTCAATTTTTTAATTATTGTCTCATGCTTTAGTCTGGATTGACCAAGCAGCCAATAGGGCCTTCTTCTTAAATCTTACTTTATAAGATTGCAATATAATATCATAACTACAGAATTACTGAAGTTTAAGTTTGTTAGATATTAAATTTGTCATACAGAATCAACAATTCTTATCCTCTGCATTAAGCAACATCAAATGCATAGCTTTAATTTTTGTTAAAGGTACATTTATTTATTTTGATCACATTAATATAACATATATACATCAATACAGTATAGTAATGAATTTCATAAAACATTTTCTCCTTCTTTAGTAATAATAGTAATGCGTTTGTAAAGAAGACCACCATTCTCAACATTATAAAAAGCAGAGTTTATTAATAGGATGAAAATCATGAATAAATACACATGTAATTACAAACTATAAGAAGCGAGTCTTCCTTAGGTACATTTTGGAAGTAACCAGTCTTTTTCTCTTTGATGGGTTCTTTGACAGATTATTGAAAGGCTTATTCAAAACACATCAATCCAGCTTATTGTTATATAATCAGAAGTGACTTCCTAATCATAAAGCAATAAATACATAAATACAAACATAAACATACCTATTGACTCTCTATAATCTTAAACGAGTACCTTTTGATGGCTTTCGAGGACCAGCCTCTAAGCTGGAGACAGCTGAATTACATAGTATGAATATGATATAAACAAATATGAAATTGCAAATGTGTTGAGTATCTCTTCTAAATCTACACACAAATTGTTTAAGTACATAAAATATTTAATTCAAATAATCAATATTGTCTACAACATATTATTATTCAAACTACACAAATGTGTCAAATAGTTTGCTATGAGATAAGATCTAATTTGATATGGTAGATTATTAATGACAAAAAAAAATTGGATTTCATCACAAATGTTTAAAGTAAATCAACAATACTTCGAAAGTATTAAATAAGCAAATTCTAGAAAATAATTCTGCATGTATCACAGAAGACCATCGTCGTCTGGAATGTCAGTGATTGCCATATACGCCTGTCTTAGAGTGGGGGCATCTAACGACATTTGTATATCCTCAGTGCAATAATAAATAAGATGGAAAAAGTGTGTGTTTATGAAGTTGTTCTAAAGACCTTAAGGAAATTATACAAATTTAAAGATTCAGTGAATAAGAATTTACATGAACACGATTAAGAGTTGTAAAAAATTCAATATTTTCATTTACAGAAAGTAGAAGCATAATTTATAATGAGTCATATATTTTCACCAGCATTATCATAAACACAATAAGCATTCAATAATTTCACAGTCGATTTGATAGTAAAAACATCATATTTGTAAAACGTTGTGTCCTGAGACAACGTGAAATATTTCACTCTGAATTTGTTTTATATGCCCTGATAACATCTTTGATAGGAGCTCGGCAAACAGGACAGTTGTGATTTCTGGCAATCAGATTTTTCCCACAAATGAAGCATACACACATGTGACCACACTGGTATAGCACTGTATCAGAGTGTTTCTCCAAGCAAATCAGGCAGTGGGTATCATTGACGGGATGAGAGGGTGGAGGAATTCCAGCAGAAGCAGAAGCACCTTAAATTTTAAATAAAAATAGAAATCTAATAAATATAGTTCTGATTTTAATATTCTATATGATAATTTCATAATTTGGAATGGCATTGGGAATGCACAAATGAAAGTCATCAACATCAGGGAAGAGCCAATAAAACTACTAATATGTTTGCTCACCAGGTGATTTAGAGGACACTATTAAAATTGTATTTCAGGGATACAAATGATGTAAAGTCTGTGATTCTGCATTTGATGCAGAAACAGGGACTTTAAATCCAACTCTATCTTTAACTATTACGTTATTTGGAGGATATAATCATTCATTGTGTTGAACAGTATTTATTTATATAATTCTTTTTTATTTCATCTAACCGTTAAACATAAGAATTATAACCTACCAGTGCTTTGAGCTAAAGCAGCAGCAACTTCCTGTCTGATTGCACGTTGAACGTCCATTTGAAGATCAACTGAAATCTTTAACATGTTTTTCATCTCTGCCATCTGACTCTTCAAGCTCTGAATTTCCCGGCTCAGATAGGTGTTTGTCTACAGAAAAACACATTGAAAGATAATATCCAAATTATACAAAGTAAAAAGAAGTTTCCTTGTCTTCTCCCTTATTGTTTGACTTATTGTTACAAGGATTTATACCAACTGAGACACAAATGTTAAGAATATTGTCTTACATTTCTTAACTTTAGCCTTAATAACAGCTTTTATAAACATGACAGCAAAATATATGTTTGAAATGTTATGTTTGAAAATCTATCATTAAACAATACTGTATTTTGCAGAAATGCACGGTCCAGACCACTTATCTTTTAAAACCAAAAATACTTCTACTCTCCTTTTAAGGATAAAAGTATTCTGAACTCATTGTAACGGTTTGACCATCAACGCTCTTCAACTTGACAATCTTTCATATCTCTCTACTTTCTGTCATGTTACTCAACAGCCCTTACATTTACATCTCCAAATTAAATTTCTTATTCTACATTGTTTTATATATATGTGTATGTATAAATATAAATATCTCTATTTGTAGGCCATGGTCAAAAGAGATTGGTGGGATTGAAAAAAATGATACAGTCCACTTCTACTTATAACCCACCTTCTATTAGCCCACTTTGTCTAATAACCCGCATTTATAATGAAACAATATTTTCCTTTAAAAAAAAATCCCTCTTATAACCTGCCCCTCAGACGAGAACTTCGCTTTATAACCCGGTCTATCTGGTAAAGCAATTAACAAAAACAAAAAAATTCTCACACATTCAATCTCATTTGATTGTAAACTAGTTCTACTAGCACGGTTTATGACATCCATTGTCTATATCAAAGCACAAGTCTCTTGTTGAAAGAAAAGACAATCTATGAGTCTATCAGATTTCTTTATGACAGAGAGAGCTAATCACACCTTGGTTGTTCCCTAGACTTAATTAAATGCAATGCACCACCGTCAGTAAGAGAACAAAGGAAGAAAACCACCTACCACCTACGTGTGGAAGGCTAGACGGATGGTCACACAGTATATCACCATTGTAATGATTCTGATTACAGTATTTTCATTGATCAAATAGTGAAATACTAATTATTCTCTCCTGATTGAGTTCGCTGTAGGCTCATTTGCTTAATCTAAAGAAATATTGCAAGACTCAAACATTCAGATAAAATTTTTGAAAGCAGTTCTAGTTTCAAGAGCTTACCTGTGTGTAAGGCACAGAGTGAGCACTTAAACTTGTAATGGAAACATTATCCCAATTGTCATTTTCAGCAGCTGCTGCAATGCCTAAGTGAGAAAAGTCATTGTGAGGTACGCCTCTACCAGGTAATGATCTCACAAGATCTTGAACTGCCTGTCCATTAGTTCCAGAAGATCGTACTCTATCCTTAACAGAAAAGGAGAAAAAGATTACAAGTCATGATAGCAGTGAAGCAATGCTGAAACACAGTTAAGACACAATTTGCTCTTTATTCAAGAAAATTATAGAAAATATTTACTTAAATAATCCTCACGAGAGTAAAAATCTCATTAATGTTTTTTTTTCTTGTTTTTTTTAAGTTACTGAAAACTAGTTTTCCATTTTTGGAATATATCTTATCAGTGTTGTCATTGAAATTGTATAAAAAAAAAAAAAAAGAATTAGCAATCACTTTCTTTAAAAAAAAAAAATCAGATTGAATTTTAAAATGAATCAATACTCCATATGAATGAATGTGTAAGTGTAATAATTGATACTTACTTGAACAAGTAGTTCTAATGATGCCCTAAATCCACTATCCAACGTAGATGAAACAAGTCGAGTGTGTAAAAGCTCACTAATTTCTTGAACAAGTTCTTCTCTGTGCAGTCTTCCAACGTCATTCCAATTAGACCTGACAAAGTAGAAAAGTATGGTGAAATTAATTATTCAATGTAAAGAGGTATTTTCCTACTTTGATCCTGCTTCAGTATAATAAGTTCAAATGTGGAGAACATTTTATTCCTTTAAAAAAAAAATGTTTGCAGTCCTAATCCTCGAGGCAGTGTAGATTCAATGACTCACCAATGTTAAGAACTCAAATTGTAAGCTAATTATACAAACTTCATTTTTTAAATGTACACATCTCTTTAACCAAATCCCAGTACATCATTCAATCCACGGCTGACCAAATTCTTACCACATGTTCCAACACAATTTACAGGTAAATATGTTATGAGTCTAGAACAAAACAGTTTTTCCATCATTGCATTTTGACATGTTCCCCAATGGTGACAACATCACATATTATAGTTGATTGATTGCATATTGACAAATGTTCCCCAAAGGTGACAATATCACATATTATAGTTGATTGATTGCATTTTGACACATGTTCCCCAATGGTGACAACATCACATATTATAGTTGATTGATTGGATTTTGACACACGTTTCCCAATGGTGACAACAACACATATTATAGTTGATTGATTGCATTTTGTAAGGGTTAGTGTTGAGATCTAAAAAATACAGTTATGAGCAACAAATTAATCAAGTCTTAGATTAGTATCCTATAATAACTCTCATACATGTTGCTAAGAACGTTGACACATTATGGTGAAAATCAGCTTGAGTTTTATATAGTTGTTTGCATTTTTCTGAAAGGAATAAGAAAGCTTACCCTTCAACAACAATTTCAGGATTGGCACCTGGAACTTCAACATGGGGTGCTGGGGGTGCTGGGGGTGGTGAGGATGGTAAGTTAAGTCTTTGCAACAATTCAGCATTTTGAGACTGAGATTGGGAAGAAGCTGAATTTCCAGCCCTTCGACCTAATGATATGGATGCCTCTGACACAGCTGATACTTCAGATTCAACGTTAAGATCAGCGAGATCTGAAAACAAATTTGAAAAAGAGTTTGTTTCAATCTATAATAGCAGTAAGATATAATAAGATATCAACTTCGTAATGACATGATTTTATCTTACTCTAGGCTTCGTTATTGCCAATAATGAAATAATAACAAAAAGACTATTTCAGTGGTTCCCAACTTTTTTGCTTTCATGACAACTTAAGCAAAACCTTGATCATTCTGTAACCTCTTGAATGTGAGATCGGTTAACTCTTTCCCTACTGGCCCAAAATCCACAGTTGGACCAAGCATATTTTTGATGACCCTGACTGTTATAGAAATATGGTGTTTGTGTGCTCTTGTTTCAAATGAAAAGTTATAAGTGTTGCA